>JAJJMB010012638.1:351272-557288 GCA_023531105.1 Papaver atlanticum
AAAAAAAAAAGAAACCTACCAACTGATACTAGTCTGCAAGATCACCAAAAAAACACCCTGCCAACTTTTGTAAAAATGTGGGATCATACGGGATTTGAGATTGGGTATGATTTTGTACCCAATCTCAAATCCCGTAGCCAATTTTTTATTTTTGGTTTTGTTTTGATTTTTGATTTTTTTTAGTTTTGTTTTGATTTTTGATGTCATCACAGATGAACCTCATAGGGTGAAATTGTTTTGAAAATTTTCAAAACCAAGTTTCAGTTGGCAGGGTATTGATAGAAAGGGTAATTTGGTCTTTTCACATCTTTCAGACACCCCTTAACACACTACATTGGATGGGAACAAAATGGGTATACCCCAATTAATCTGGGTACACCCCAATCAAGCCAGGTTTTATTAAGTTAAACTGAGATTACACGTGGGAATATTCTGCTCATAGAGTCTGCTATTACAATAGAAATTATAGGTCGGGGAATTAGATTGTCCCACACTGTCGTTACAAGTTTTCTTATAGAGCAATCATCTGCTGCTTGATTTGCCAGACCGTCTGCTGCTTGATTTCCTTCTCTGTAGACGTGCCTAATCTGCTGCTTGATTTCCTTCTCTGTAGACGTGCCTAATAGTATATTGTTGAATTTGGGAAAACCTATACTTGATTTCTTCAGTCTGGTTAGAAATATACCATGGAGTGCCGGCCGGCGTCCGAGATTAGAAATCTCGTTAAATTCTCCGAGTTTGTTTCAAATTGAACTTTTGGCCATCCCCGTTCCGTTGCCGTTCTAGAAGCGATGAGCATGGCCCAAGTTTCTAGTCCAAGTGCAGTGGTGATACCCAATGGTTGTGCAATTGCTAAGATTGTACCGGCCTCCTCGTTTCGGCATATAATACCTACTCCCACTATTCCAGGATATCCTCTTACTGCTCTGTCCGTGTTAATTTTGAGCCCAGGTATATTCCTGCTGGAGTTTAATGGTCATCTGCGTTATATTCATCGGATTTGGCAGTTGCTGACGATACTAAGAAGGAAGCAAAAAATTGTGATGACTGGGGCAGGATCTTTTATTTCGAGGAGCAGAGAGACTGTCGTCTAATGGGGCAGTAAATTTATGGCCGAGATTGGTTGATTGCAAACATTATTTTGGAGAAATAGATTATGAACCTTTTAGTAGAAAGCACAAAACAAACTAGCCCAAGGCAAAGAAACCAACTATTCTTTGATGCAACACTTGGAGATGTAGAGAACATGTATCTTTAGGATCTCAATTCTCAACATACCTTTAGCTTTCCATGATTATATAAGGCATGTACCACCATTGCTAAAAGCGAGTACCAGTCCATACCAAACAAGTTAATCCAAGCTGTTGGATCATTGGATTGATACCCGCCCTAGCAATTCTGATACCCGCCTTCCACAATTATTAAGAGAGCGTTTCCCAACTATAAGTAGAAATGATATTGAAAAGCTATAAGCAAAAAGAAAGTTTTCTTCTTAAGGCTCTTAGAAGTTGATTTTTAAAAGCAACCTCTAAAAGTTGTTTAATTTGACATCTCCATTTTTGTTTTAGAAGTTGAAAAACAACATCTTTAAGTGTGGTTTAAGATTCCATAAGACGACTAATACCTCATGCCGACAACTAAGTGGCTGTTTATTGCAGACACGACAACTTTAAGACATATGGTTAGAAGCTGTTATTTGTTCTGAATGTTAAAAAATTTATCGTTGAATTTTTTTTTCCTGCATGTTAAAAATTTTGTCGTTTTTTTTTATATTTATTTATATAAAGAACCTTTTCATTAATGAGAGTTCAAGGTTACAATGAGTTTAAAATCAAAAGTAAGAAAATACAAATAGACATACCGTACAAGTTTACCAAGAAATCCGACAAGAGAAAGAGAAAGATTACCGGTGTAGAACAAATACAAGCATGAATAAGAACCGATCAAGTCGGAGGAAGAATGGTTTTTCTCGGAAGTGTATTCCAACCATTTTGTTTGTTTTTCTTCTTCATAAAGATGTGCTCCAAAAGTTAGAGTGATTTGCTCAAATTTCTTAAAACTTGTGATGGAGATTTTGTCGTCAAAAGCATCATTCATGAAGATTCCGTCGCCGGATAAATAGATGATGAAGATTCCGTCGCCGGAGCTAACAATGATGAAGTTTTCGTCGTTGAAAAACATCTCAAGTGATCTTAAAACCCATGAAACACAAGAACGGCCATTAAAACCGAGATAAACCTCTCTAATAGAGGATATAAAAATACCATAAGGATGTACAAAACTTACCAATAAGTAAGAGAAAACCATGATAGAAACTAACTAATAACAAAGATCTAACCTAAGATAAGAAAAAGGAAAGAAAATCCCGTCCAGATTCGGCCCTAAAAGGACCAGATCTGAGCCGGAAACGGTTGCCGGTGAAGAAAATCTTTTTTTCTTGTTGAAATAGTGAGAGAGAAGAGAGGGTATCAAAAGAGATCTAAAATTAAATCCCGAAAAGCAGACAATTTGGTGTCCAACTTTAAAAAAAAAAATTGTCATTGAAAAATTGCCAAAAATGACTGTTAAATTGCCAAAAATGACTGTTATTGTTCAAGATGGGAGTTTCGAATGATTCTCTATTTTTTACCGATATGCAGCAGACGAGCCTACTATCAAAACTAAAGCAATTGGGACGTGATCTTAAGAAATCCTAGAATGATAGATAGAACTACATACTTTGATTCTAATTCCCAGTTACTAGAACTACACTTTGATGAACTGAGAAAAAACATATGCAACGTACCCATGAAGCAATAACGCAAGGCAGTGCAGGGTAGGTAACCATTTAGGCATTGTAGCTTGTTCATAGGGTTAGTGCCCTATGGCTACATCGGACCCATTTTTGCTGCAGCTCCTAAAACTCTACGTAAAACTAAAAAGCACGAGAGTGTTCATGTGAGACGATCGACAAAATCCTGCTCCAAAGATAGTAATTAACTGACACTGAAGAAGACTGAACTAAAACATGACGCATTTTGGATACTAAATACAAATATTATATGAGTTCTTTTGCAGTATATATAGTACTCTCTTCTACCTCTATCAATCCCACACGTATCAACATCCTATTGTTGTTTCATTATACACTCTCTCCTGTCTATACCATTTATAACTAAAAACCAATCATAACTTCTTTCAATTCTTGCACTTCTCAATACTTAATTTGGGTGCTGTGTTATCTTTAAATAGCATGGACTTTTTTCATGGGAAATCTTCTTATACTACAAATGTCATGGCAGCAAAAAACAACAACATTATGAATCAAGAGAATAAGATCATGAAAAAGAGTGGGACTAAGAAAAGTGGTGGTGCTGGTGCCGGTGGTAGTACTGGTAAGGCAGTGAAGTTATCAACTGATCCACAAAGTGTTGCAGCTAGAGAAAGAAGACATAGAATCAGTGATAGGTTCAAGATACTACAAAGTTTGGTACCAGGTGGGACTAAAATGGACACCGTCTCTATGTTGGAAGAAGCTATTCATTATGTTAAGTATCTCAAAACACAGATTTGGCTTCATCAAACTATGTTGGTGACAAATAACTTCAATATTCAACTTGATGATAGTATTACTACTAACAATGTTGTTACTGAAGAGTACCCATCATCATCATCTGATCTTTCTTATTCTCATGGTCATTATGGTCATGATCAAAAACATGAATTACTCTACTATCCACAACCACAACCACAACCACAACCGTATAACCAACATTCGAGTAGCACTGCAGTAGTAGTGCAGCAAACAGCACCATACCAAGAAAGTTTGATGATGATGCAACCTTATAGCTTTCAAGAACATCAAACCATGTTGGTGCATGACAATCATCACTACCAGTCTTTCAACTATTAGCAATGATCTATTATTATGTGTACTAATATGTATCAAGTCGTACTGATATGTATATGGATCATGTCATGTGGTAGTAGTAGTGGTAGCATTAGTATTGTATGTTTGTAGAAGTTAATGTTCTTAAATCTCAATTAGTTTAGATTTTGAGATATGTATTGAGTTGCAATACATCTCAACATTATGATAATGTGTTTTGGTTTAGATTTTGAGATATGTATTGAGTTACAATACATCTCAACTTATAATTACTATACATTATGATAATGTGTTTTGGTTTAGATCATCGTGTGAGTAAAGTCACAGTTTTAAATTCTTAAAAACTCATCTTCAAATTTTTTAATAAGACATACACAGACTCCGTACAAAAAAAACAACAGCTCGCGTAGCTCAGTTGGTTAGAGCGTTGGTCTTATGAGCCGAAGGTCGCGGGTTCGAGCCCCGCCGGGAGCATGGAAAAGCTGTGGTTTTTGCTTTTTGCAGCCCAAGCCCAATTATGCATGTTCATGGCTCACGGCCTTCAAGTAAATATCTGACATCTCTTCAAAATGCATTTTTGTTCACCACTGAAGTCCCATTCTTCTGCTCAATCCATCAACTGATTCAGCAAATTAAATTGCTACGTGCACAATTAGTAGTAAACTAATAATAGATAAGATTTCAAGATGGTGACAGACATGGTCAGCTTCAACATTGCCCATACATGTTGTTGGACTTGGATCATTCTCATTCAGCTCTTCTCGAAGAATAAACATCAAAGACTTTACCGATTATATAAAACCCCATTTTATATGTCAGTAAGAAATTACTGTCATATATCAGAATTTAAATCATAGATATTAACATGATTAAATTTATATTGAAGTGGTTGGTCATTTTATGGATACACAGACTTAAAGTATATTTTACAGATTCTAGAGGAATTGCAGGGTAAAACCATTTGTTATCAATTCTTAATACGATAATTAATTGGAATAGGGTGGACCATGCACAATATGGGACAGTAGTTGAAGGTTTATCTGTTTAAGCAGTTTGGTGAAGAAATGAAGTGAAGTGATGAACACAAAACATGTGAACAAGAACAACTAACAACAACACTTCTTTATGGGCCATTACGCCGGTCCACAATTATGAACTCTTTTTTTTGCAGCAGCATATTAATTATCTTTATCGATTTCCCTTCACAACCACATAAAACCAAACACTATCACGTGAACAGACCAAAAACTCTCTTTGCATTTGCATCAGTTGCATTCACTAGCACTGTTCACCTCTTAAGTGTTTGAAAACTCTTCTTTCATGGCAACTCAAGACTCTGAACCATTACACTGGCACTACACAGAACTTGATGACAGGAACTTCGAGGTTCATGGCCGTAGTCTCGTCTTCATACTAATCCTCTTTGCAGTTCTTATCCTCATCACTCTATTATGCATTTACGCGAGATGGGCATGTGGATATGGTCAGATCTCTTCTAGTACTCCTTCACAGCCTGCCACCACAAATACTGGAAACGCAACCACAGCGGTGCAGAACCAACGGTCTAGTTCAGCAGGATTGGATAGAGTTACCATAGATAGATTGCCTATCATTTTACATAAGGCGTCGAAATCGTCTCCGCGTAACGGTGAAGCAGCGGATGATGAGCAGTGCTCAATATGCCTTACTATGTTTGAAGATGAAGAGAAGGTTAAGATTTTACCTAACTGTAAACATTGTTATCATCCAGAATGTGTAGATGCATGGCTCATAACTCATTCTAGTTGTCCGCTTTGCCGATCTTCACTCGAACAACTTCTTGATACTGATCTTCCATGACTGGAATGTTACTCAACATTTTGTTTCTCATCATCATGGATTTTTCATGGGGGAAGAACTACTAAAAATAGACGAATAAGAAGAAGAATAAGGAGATGAGAGTAGGCAAACATGGGCAAGTATATGACCACCACATGGGTACCATTGTTTGTAGGTTCCTTGTGTCCCCTTTTTGTTTTGTTGTTTTTTTCGGGGATGTTAGACAAAGGAAGGTGATCTCTCCTTATTTGTGAAGATACCAAACAAAAAACCATAAGAGGAGTGTATTTGTATATACATATTGAGGTTATTGTAATTCATTTTGGACTCTTTCTATGTCTAAATTAGTGATGGATAGAGGGTATTATGTTGCCATCATTAATTTATGTCTTCATTAGGCTGGCTTAGACTTGGACGTCTCTTATATTCAATCCACATTTTGGCCTCTTTCTTTTGATGGAACCTTCAAATATCTATCCTAGATTCGTAAGTATCAGGTTTTTTTCTCTCCATGATCATTTTTCTAGTAGGTCTGTCTACTGGCTAAATATTTTCCGGTTTTTTTTTTTTTTTTTTTTTTTTTGAAGAGGAAGGTTAAAACTTGTATTGAAGGAAAAGAAAAATACAAAAGAAAAAGCACTTGGAAGTGCTACCAAGAGCTGAGGAGAGAGCTCCAACAGCAAAACAAGAGAAAAAACTACAAAACAAATTGCTTACAAGCTAAACAAAATGTCTTACAAGCAAAAACAAAGCACAACACTCTAGAAACAGTGTAAAGTTAATTCTTCGGCATCATTTCTTCTTCTTTACCGATTTTCTATGACCTCTGCCAAGCTTGTCATTGATAGGTTCATCCTTCAAACCTAGTTTGCCAAGCTCCTTCTCCTTCCTAGATTTTTGAAAATTTTCATTCAAACTATCAATGATGTTCCTATTTGGTTCTTTTCCGCTAGGATCTCCTATCAAAGCAGAAATTTTTTCAAACCGCTGAGCTTCAAGGGATTTTCCCTGCACTTCTCTTGAAGAGTCCAACACCTTCTCATTATCACATTCTTGAATTTTAGTATCTTCTATTGTATCTTCAACTGTTCCAAAGAGATTTCCAAGCCCTAACTCCAAAAGTTCACCTGTAAAGTTAGTGGCTTTGGAAATGGGAACAACATCGGCTTCCCTATTCTTCAATTTTTCCTTAGCATGCTCAACTCCAGCTGGATCAGAACTAGATTCTAAAATGCTGAAAGAGTTTGTATGTGAAACATTCTCAACAATGGGAGTATCTTCTAATCTCCTTGCATGCTTCTTTTTGCTAGAATAAGCTATCCATTCCTCTTCAACTAGTTGAATTTCAACCACCTGATCTTCACAATTTTTTCTCACACTCTCACATGTTATAGGAGGATCAGCTTTCTCAATCACATGGGCATTCTCTCTAATAGGCTCTATAATCTTCTTCTTTGGAACCCAATGAGTTTTAGTCTTCAATCCTTTCTTAGGACATTTGATCAAAGAGTGCCCAAATACACAACAACTTTCACACTTGGGGGGCTTCTGTTGAGATTATTAGTCCCATATTGTCTGGGCAATATAAGATCCTGTGGCTTATAATCCTTAGGGCCTCTCCACTCATAGCCAATTGGTTTTGAGTTGGATGCCCGCATACTAACATGGTATCAGAGCAGGCTATTTGCGATGAGTCATTTGATCGCGCCTTTACTCCGCGTCACCCGATTTAATTGTCCACGTGTTAGACCCAACGAGGCTACACGTGAGGGGGCGTGTTGAGATTATTAGTCTCATATTGTCTAGGAAATCTAATTTCTTACGGTTTATAATCCTTAGGGCCTCTCCACTCATAGCCAATTGGTTTTGAGTTGGATTCCCTCATTCTAACAACTTCCATTGGTACTCAACCGGAAGCTCCATAAGCATTGAGCCATCAATCAAAAGAGGAATTGAACTGGGGTAGGAGAAATCCGGTTCAATCTCAATGCAAATTCTTGCATAAGACAGTCTAGATCTCTTGAGAGTATACTCATCTGCCATGATAGGTTTTTCAAGGTAGCTAGAGATTTAACTGAGCCCTAAATTGTCCCAAAAAATGTAGAGGAACACCATAAATCAAAACCCATATAGGGATTGTCTTCATCTCAGAGATTTTCTTCTCAATTAAAGGAGACAAAGGTCTGATAATAAAAAGTCTACTGTGAATGTAAAACGAACCTAATTCAAGCGCTAATTTTCGATCTTCACTTTTCTTGAATTCACATACAAAAGCACTACTACCATGTATGGAAATGCTTACCTCACCTTTGGGTTTCCATAATTTTGTGGCGAATTTTCGAACCTCAGAGAAAGCCATTTTTTTCCCTACGAAAAAACCCACCACTAGATCTTTGCAACAATTGAAGGTTTCGGAGGAGTTTTGCGAAGATAAAGATACTGGATCTTTCTTTCCATTCACTTGAGTTGGCGGATCAAAAACCATTGCTTCCAATCGATCTGATTTAGGAGGACCAAATAAAGAAGAAGCCCAATTTTCAGCTCCTACGTTTTGAGGATGGACAAGATGGGAAGAAGCACTATAATTACTGGATCTGATTTAGGAGGACCAAGCAGGATGGGACCAAATAAAGAAGAAGCCCGGTTTAATAACTCATTAAAACTAATTACTCTAGCACAATGAATTTATTGAAGTTCTTCTCTTGATGTACTTCTGAAGGTCTTTTGACCACTATAATTACTCTGTAAATATTTTTTTCGTTTTAAATATTCTCTAGAAAAAATATGGGTTTCTTCTTGTGAGATAGACAAAATAAATTTTTATTTGGAAAGGGTGGATCCGGGGCAGATCAGACCGGCCGGTTAGACAGGTGGACCAGTGACCCATACACTTTCCCGGTTTGGATCAACACTGGCCCAATGTTTTTGTAGAAAACCACTTTATTTTTTTTTGTAAACCAGGTGATCCGGACGATCCAACCAGTGAATCTCCAAACCCATTCCATTTTTAACTGGTTTGGCCCTGCAAAATCTAAAGTAAAGTAAAATAGTTACTAGCGTGCATTTTCGTTTCTCGGAAAAGTCACAGCATTTGCTTCAACGGAAGCATCACCTAAAACTTTTTCGTTTAGCACAACACCATCCATTGACTTCAACTATTTTAACTTTAAGTTCAGACAAGCATTAACATTTTTAATAAGACATCCCCAACGTAGTATAAGACACTCAGTGGAGAAATTGGAAATTTTCGATACCTTAGCACTGACCAGTTCTATACTTCGGACTTGAGCTAAAATCAATACATTAGATTAGAATTTTGCCCCATAGAAATAAGTTGTGAACAAATATTTTTGTGTAAGCTTTGCCTTTGGGGACCCCAAAACATTTCCCACCTAGGGTAGACCAGATGTGCTTGAATCTGTATATTCAAGCCCCATGGAGAGTAATATTTATTCATCACTTTATTGTCGATTGCTCTCCAATAATTTGGGGGCTATAAGTGATAGGCAAGATATACATCACAACTGGTCGACTTAGAACAATCAACAGATTAAAATTTGAATTCTTCTAGGAATGGTCGCGTTTCCCTTCATGGCAAATTTGTTACTTTTTTATCCAAGTTTTGACTATTATAAGCTACAAATGTATAGGTTTTCGACCTCGTTAACAGTATACCTGACTATTTAATGTATTGTAATATTCTATTGACTCATTTGATCCTTCATTTTTTTTCAAAAATTCATCATTTTGGGTTTTTAGTAAAACATTTAGACCTCAAACTCTGCTTATAACCTAACATGATCGATAACTCTAACTGAACATAACTATAATCTGCGATTCAATCTAATACAACCGCGGGAGTAATCAGAGCCCAACCTCCCCCGACTCTATGATAGCGCAATTTTTTTGAACCCTGTTTTAGGGCATACGAAACCTTTCAGGACATACTGAATAAAGACAAAAACTGGCTGTAAATATACAAATCAATAACTCCTTAACCAAATATTTTTAGTAATGGCAAATCTGCCCTTTTAGGATTAGTGTTAATACTAATGATTAGTTATTAATAATCCTGATTACTGATTACTGATTAGTGATTAAGATAATTTAGTTATAAATTTGTGTAGATGAAAATTTTTGAGGAATTTTTTTTCGGAGAAGAAGAACCCAATGCTTTTAATACACAGGTACACTTCTATCTTATGTTTAATCTCACTTTTGTAGCTTGAAATCATCAAAAATTTGTATTTTTTCACTATGGTTCGACGAACCAGGAATATGTTCGGCTTAAATTTATCAGCCGAACCCACCTGGTTATTGACAAATGATGAACAGTTCGGCTAGCTGAAAGTGTTATGGTTAGCCGCCGAACCTTTATTTTGTTACTTCTCGCCTATTTGCTAGACCCTAGTTCGGCTGGTTTTAAAGTGTCATAAAGAGCCGAACCTACTCCTGAGAGTTTTGGAAGAAAAAATGTTAAAGGTTCGGCTTATTTGGTGAATATTGTAAGCGCCGAACCTTTTGGAAATACATGGTTCGGCTTTTTACATAAGTAGAATACAAGCCGAACATTATCATATATATTCATGAGAATTGTTGGGTTCAGAATTTTTTAGTGGTTTGGCATATATTGTGAATATCGTACGAGCCGAACCTTATAAATGTACTAGGTTCGGCACATATTATGATTATCGAATACGCCGAACCCCTATGCATCTCTATCTGTGACTAGGTTCGGCTTGAAATTTCATGCCGAACTGTTCATATACACTTACAGGAAGCTTTTGTGAAGAACAGTTCGGCTAAAAACGCAACTCAATTTTGAGCCGAACCCAACACCGTAACCATCATTTAATCGATGAAAAACATCAAATAGGAGATTGGGCTTGTAAAACTTACTTTTTTATCCTCATTTCCGGAGTTGGAGATGCAGTTGGTTCAATTTCTGGTTCAATTGGTGGTTAATTTTCAGTTTCTACACCTTCATCTTCAATTGGTTCTTCTTCTTCAATTGATGGATTAGAAGACGATTTGGTTTTCCTAGTCCCTGCTTTTCTTTGTACGAGTCATTATGTAATTGAGTTTAATCGACGATCAAATTTTTACGAATCGACAATTAATCACGGTGATGAATTTTTTTTTTTTTGGCGGGAGGGGAAGAGCTCGGTTAGAAGAGGAAGAAGAAGAGATGTTGAGGGAAACTGATTTTGATTTTTTAGAAAACTGATTTTAGATTTTTGTATTAAAGGTATATAGGTAATTGAACTACCTATAAGGTACCCCTTATAAGGTCACCCAAGATGGGACTATTGTTTTGTATGCCCTGAAAGTTTTACGTATGCCCTAAAATATGGTTCTTTTTTTTTCCTTACCTATTTTAGCTGGGCTCTAGAATTGGACCTAAAACTTAGCCTTAAAGCCAAAAACAAGCCCATTATTTCTTGAGGTCCGCTAACTGGGCCGACCGACCGGAGGGTCGAAGGGAGGGAGTCCCTTTTGTGACCATTTTTTTTGTAAAATGTAGACTAACACAAGTTTGTAATTTGATAAAAAGATTAGAAATGGTTTTGGTGGTAGTCTTTGGGAGCTGAAAAACCAAAAATCCCCCCCCCCCCCCCCCCTCCCCCTTTAGTAAGGCTTTTTTTAGTGAAGTTTTTTGCATAATTCCTTATGTATCCTACTAGGTCTCAACCGATATGTCCATCGATTCATACATGTCGTAATTGTCTGAGAAGAATCGAACCGATCGATCCATGTCTAAATGTTTTGAGGAGTTGGTTAATAAACATGTCCTTATCCTCGAATCTTTTAATATTGTGTATGTAAGTCATACAACCCTTTGGGACAAACATAGTTAATCTTTAGAGCAAATCCTATGGGCAATAGAACATTACTTCATTCACTACTTCAAAAAAAATATCATCAAAGGTCATTCACCAAATTTGTAACAAAACTAAAAACACCTAAAATCACTTTAAAATCAATTAGATTAATCTTGCAAAATCTGTTAGCATTAGAATTTAATTTTTCTCTTTGATATAAATTGTTGGGTTCCCAATTTACATAGATTTGTGTTTATTCATTTTCCTAAAATTTATAATAATATTTAATTCTTGATCCATTTCTTTTTTTGTCTTTTACCTATTATCATGAACTATTTCTCAAGCATGCATAATTACACGAAGTTGGGGAGAAATGACAAAAACATAAATTATGACAAAAAAGGGGAATAAAGAGAGATGTAAGAAACTAAATCGATTACAATTAATTCACGTGTAGCCTGCATAATCTCATGAAGTAGGGGAGAAATAATGACAGAAGCAGAAACCATGACAAAAAGGGGGAATAAAGAGAGATGTGAGAAATTGAACCGATTACAATTAATTCGCGCGTAGCTTTGTGTTTAGTCAATTTTTTTTATAGGTTTCATTTTTCTTCCTGCCCTCGACCCGGCAAATTTTAAAATCACAACATCTTCTTTTTTGGAAAAATCTGGCCTTTAAAAATTGTTTTAATTTAAAAAAAAAAAATTGAAAACTAAAATCAAATTAAAACAAAACAAAGAAAAATTAACCAAGGGTGACTAAATAATTTACCTATCTTAGGACACTTTTTCTCACCCTACTACCACTACTTCTTCCACCACCACATTATCGTCACCACTCCACTAGTCCCACTAATACCCACCACCATTATCCCCACCGCCAATCCACCACCACCGCCCACCATCACAACCACCATTAGTGCTTAATTTACCTATCTTAGGACCCATTTTCTCACCCTACTACCACTACTTCTTCCACCACCACATTATCGTCACCACTCCACCAGTCTCACCAATACCCACCACTGCCCACCATCATAACCACCATTAATGCTTACTGATATGGTTAATATCAAATAAATTTATTATGTATCAAAAAATATATATTCATTTGATTAATTAGAGAAACATTTATTACGAAATATCAATTGAACATTTATTATTAAATTTTAATTAAACGTGATCATTTATAGCTGTAGATTTATGTTCTGCAAGTATAAATTTGATCGTTCTTTATCTAGCCTAACTTGTCCAAACTTTGTTTTGTATTCTGGAAATGTAATCAATTTTATTTTAATACTAAAAACCGTTATTTATTTGATCGGGTACTATAAATAGCTGGGATCCCATTTGGGTGATCCAGCGGTCATGATCATAATGTCTTATATGATTTAGTATACTCCTCAAAATATTTGTGTTTTGTCCTTACCAGTTGTGCTAAAAACAGCCAACTACATCTAGCACAATACAACGTTTCCAGTTTTGTAAAGACACAAAACTATTATTGTCCACTACTATTCACTAACATCCACCACCGTACGTAAAAACTAGCCACGCCCACTATTTTTTCCACCACCAGTAATGTTACCACCTCCACCACTCACAAATACCCGCCACTGTTTCCACCACCCATTGCTTCTTTCACTACCACCATTAAAAATTATTTATATAAATTTTATAGTCGGGGGTCACTGTAGTACAGTGGTAAAGTCATTGGGTGATGATACCAGTTACCTGAGTTCGAAACTCGCCAGCACCAAATTCTTTACCGATCAATATATATATATATATATATATATATAGTTTTTAATAAACTAATATTTATTAATAAAAATTTGTATTTATTAGATTCATTAAATGAACATTTATCATGAAAAATTAATTAATCATTCATCATGAGCAATTAATAGGACACTAATTAATAAAGTATTTATAATGGTTAGTTGAAAAAACCACGGTCTTAGATTTATCCCTCCTAGACAAATCTCGGCCGCTCTTTATCTAGCCTAACTTAGCCAAGCTTTGTTTTGTATTCTAGATTTTTCCTTAGTTGATGATAATACCCCGCGACGCGTCAGGAAAAATGATACTTACGTGCCGTGTCAGGGGAAATGATACTTTCTTGTTTTCCTCCGGGCGGTTAAGGGAGGACTATCATGATTGTAACCTTTTCTTAACCTAGCATTTTTAGGGGCCACTCAAAAGGAGTTAGGGGACAACAATAAAACAAAATAGGGTCACCCAAACCTAAGTTGAGTTCACCCCTTATTTCGCATATTTCTTAATGGAAAAATTTCCCTTATATAATCGGGAGATAAGTTCACAATCGGACGTTTCACCTCCTTTCGTAAAGAAAAAATTTTCAGGAAGAAGTTTGAGTAGCATTCGGAAGATAAGGAGACAATCGGAAGTTTGAGTAGCATTCGTAAAGAAGAAATTTTTAGGAAGAAGTCTGGGTAGTATTAGGGAGATAAACTTACAATCGGAGGACTTGACATAATTGGAAGTTTTAGTAGTTAACCAGACTTCCGAATATAGAGTGGCTCAAAAATCAGATTTTGCAAAAAAATGAAATTTTTTGAATTTTTGACTTGACATAATCGGAAGCAGTAGTAGTTAACCAGATTTCCGAATATACAGTGGCTCAAAAATCAGATTTTGGAAAAAAAACTCAGATTTTTGAGTTTTATACTAGTCATAATCGGAAGACCAAGTAATTCATTTGACTTCCGAATATGTGTTGGCTCCCAAATGAGAACCACCATGAGCCTTGGCATATAGAGCTTTGGAACCACCTTGAGCCTCGGCATATAGAGCCTTGGAACTACTATATTCGGAGGTTTATATTGTTACTTGAACCTCAGAATACAAAGTGGCCCAAAATTCATATTTTGGAAAAAAAACTCAAATTTTCGAGTTTTGTACTAGTCATAATCGGAAGACCAAGTAATTCATTTTACTTCCGAATATGTGTTGGCATATCGAGCCTTGGCACTACCTTATTCGGAAGTTTAGTGAGTTACTCAAACTTCCGAATATAAAGTATTCGGAAAATATAGTTTACGCACACTTCCGACTGTGTAACAAAATTCAACAGTTTCAATATGTGACATTCCGGTCAGTTGCAAATCATCGCTAAATTCATAAAGATAACTAAGAAACCATTCATAATCCATAAAACTAACCATCCACAAACCATAAACATAGTTTAAGAACATATAATCCGATCCATAAAACGACATAATCCGACACCAACTATGAAACCCATAAACATAGTTTAAGAACATACATCTCCTTGTGCAGCACTTGGATCTATACCTTGTTGAGTGCCTTGTGTAGCACTTGCCTCTAAACCTTCTACAACTTCTTGTGCAACACTTGGTTGAGTGCCTTGTTGGGATCCATCTTGAGCACTAGAATTTGCTTTAACACTCTCTCCTAGCACTAGCTGGTACCTTCTTAGACCCTTCTACACGAGGCCCTAAGTCAGTTGTCTTGGGGGCTTGATTAGCTCGACTTTGCCTAAACAACAAAATAAAGAACAATGGGTTCATAAGAATCCGTTTACAAACTACAAAATCGGAAGAAAAAGTACATAAATTGGACCCGAATATAGACAATCGTGAGAAAATTAAAAATAACAACTACCGATTATAAATATTAGGTAGTAAGGGTTTAATACTATATTTCGATTATAAACAATCGGAAGGTAAAGACAATATTGTTTCTCCGAATACACCACAATCGGATGATAAACAAATGTATTATCTACCGAATAAGCATCATTTGTATTACATAAAACTCTTAAGTTGTGGATTTTATATAATCAGACGTAGCTAATCATATTGTCTACCGAATAAAATGTGGCCCCAAAATTCTTTCAATTTCAAAATAAAAAATCGGAAGTATATCAATATTCATGTTCTTCCGAATATAGAGTGGCCCAAAAATGGGATTTTGCCAAAATCACGGGATCTGAGAATTTTAAAACATATATATTCGGTAGTAAATTGACTTCCGAATACCAGTCTCTACGTCTTCTTAACATAATGTATATTCGGAAGTCAAAACAAATCTAACTTCCGAATATGTCCAATTTATATCCAGTGAGACACAGTGTTATAACCGAAAACCCTTTTTTTTTTCCCCATCAATTTATCAAATTAGAGCGATAGAAACCCAAAATATGATTGAATCTTACCTAATTTGAGCTATTTGGAGTTGCCTGGGAGTTTGACTATCAGATTCACCGCCTCCAAAATTTTGGTTGAAACGGAAAAAAATTGGTTGAAAAGAAAAAAATTTGGTTGAAGAAGAAGAGGAGAAGAAGAATAGTTGAAATGAAAAAAAAAATTGGTTTTTATTTTACTGGAAGGGCATATAGGTAACTTCAATGTCCTATAGGGTGTCCCTTAGCTAGTGCCCTTGTCTGGGTATAAATTGTTGACCCCTAATTCATTTTGAGTGGCCCCTAAAAATGCCACGTTTTCTTAATGTGTTGCATTGAAAAGGAAAAAAAATAACAAAAAAATAATGAATTACTGTATTAAGCATCAATCTTTTGGTTTAGGAGCAGACGGTGAATGCACCATTTTATAGATGAGTTTGATAAGATTTGAATCATATGTCCATTTAGATTAATTATTAAATAGAGAGTTTATTATTAAGATCAACATGAAAAAGAAAAATTAACTCTCTACATATAAAATGAAGAAGATATCGTCAGGAATTGACGCGTTCATGACAACCATTCTTGCAATAATGATTGATTGACAGAGATTTTTTATCGAGAAATTTCTCAATAATCCCGGTGCGTCTAGCATTTCCCCAATTCTTGAAGGCAATAAGCAGTTGCCTGAAGGATGAACAACTCATTATAGAATAAATTATTTATATCATGCAATGGCGATTCAGCAACTGGTGGCGTTCCGAAGTTATTTTCACACTCGACTGGGCCATGGTAAGCAATTTCTGCCTCTTCCATTACTCTATGAAAATCAGCAATTTTAAGAATTTTTTTTATCCGGGGAATACCCGATGTAATCGTAGACAAATATCGACTGAAGCAATAATTGAGATGTTCCTTTTGGTCAGTACCTCTTGCAAGCAAATAATTGATATTTCCCAAGGCTTGTGTACCAGTGTCTTCTGATTTCGTTATCATAGAAATTGCAGTGTCAACAAGATTCAGAGTTGTTTCTCCGGGATACATTGAGCTTAACATGTCCATGCAGACACCCTGGTTTCTGACATGAGAACAAACATTCCAAAATGGAACTCTAATCAACCGTGCATCATTGACTTCTGCAATTCTGCTAGTAGCTTCACTAGTAGTCGGAAATGACAACCAATTGACAAAGAAGAAGACCCAAAAACATGAAAACACTACAGAAGATGCCATGATAAAATGTACACACACATACACTGTCTGTTGAGAAATCTTGTCTTGTATATATATATACAAGTAAGAAAACAAATTTTAAAGATATTTCTAATAAATGCATTAATTTTGGTATTTAATACAAAATCTGAATATCGTATTTACTTCTCTATTTTATCTTATTAAAGTCATCTCCAATTTTGGGAGGTTCATTGGCTCATGCAATGGGCAGAATTACATTAAGCTGTTGTCACTGTACAAGTGTCTATCAAATTCTTGTGTAACTTTTTATCTCAGATTGAATCTTATCTTATAGATAATAGTACATACATGATGAGCTCGTTTGATTCAAAAATGAATTTGCAAAGTGATCTACTTGAGAATACATAATTTTAAAACACTTCCCATATCCCAGGTGCAGTATAAAACACGTCACGGATGTGTCTGATTCACCGCCTTGAACCTAGGTGTGTGTTCTAAAATGCTTTTTTTTTTTTTTTTTGCCCCTCAGCCCCTGAACGGTTCTTAAGCGCCAGATTGTAATTTGGTTTAATTAGAAAAACACTAATGGCTGATTAGACTGAAAAACAATACCCAATTTAAAAAGAAAGTCAAGAAAAATCTTGATTTCTTGGTTTAATTAGAAAAACACTAATGGCCAATCACCGATATGGAAAGAAAATATAAACCTGCTTAGTTGCCAGTCTACCATGGAATATGTAAATAAATACCACCTCTATTTCTTAAAAAAAGGTATAGTCATTTTTCTATTTTAACCTAAAAATAAGATAAATAGAAAAACCAGTACTAATTCTATTTTGGGAAAGGAGTAAGTATGCATTAGTATATAGAAAGAAAATATTTACAATATCATAACACTATTTGTGATCGAGCTTTTTTTTTTTTTTTTTTTTTTAAAAAAAAAAAATTTTTATAATAAAAAAAAAATTTTTTTGATTGAGCTTTTTTTTTTTTTTTTTTTTTTAAGCAAGAGAAAATTGTATTGAAGAAGAATCAGTTACATAATTGAGCCTTTCTTACCTGATGTAACTAATCTGTCGATCCAATAAAATTAGTATCTTCCATTAAAAAAGGAAAAGAAAAGAAAAAGGCAACTCTTTGTAATGCGATATGCTAAACAAAAAGATCGTAAGCTTATTTGGTCAACGTAACGCTGTTTGACTCATTTATAAATGTTCACTGGGATGTTTCTATAAAAGATGCATACAATCAAGCCGGTTTGGGATTACTGCAGCATTTCAATTATAGAGAATGGAACATGACGAGTAATATTTACAACAGCAGTTCTACACTCACCGGGTTTTTGCACTGTGAGATTCACCGAGTGGAACAAATCCTTAGGACCCACCACCCAGGGAATTATAAGGGGCCTACTTTTTTATGTTTCACTTGGTGCATTTCATGGTGGGTTTTCCACGGTGAGTTTAGAGTTTCTGGATTTACAAAAAGAAAAGAATCAAAGATGGAAGAAAAGTCATTTTGTTTTTGTAAAATTTCCTCGGTCAAGAATCCTAAAATAAGAAAGAACTAGGAAAAGGTGCATTTCTCCTCATGAAAAACGAGTTTCTGGCTGGCTTTGTGTAATGCATGCAGCTCAACCGAAGACTGCCTGACTTCAACAAAATGCACCTCAAGTTCCAGGTCAGTCACTCTTTCTTGTTTGACCTCAATTACATGATTAATCTAAGTGTTAAACTAGTTATTTTTTGCTAAATATTCTACAGATAGATAGTGCATATATTGTTTGTTTAAATTCCTGAATGAAAAATGTGTCTATTAATGTCTGATAACTTAACTGGACTAATCCATGGGGCACTTTGGAGGCAACAGTCACTTAGGAAATTCCCTAGTCGCTTCTAGGTGATTGCAAGGGGAACAAACCCACAGTCGAACCTCATGATCAACCCTGCCAAGAAATTAGATAGACCCAAGTATATGATATGTGAAGCAGTCGGAATCATTTGATTTCTAAGTTTGAACAGAAGTTAGTTACAGACTACAATTGGTGTTATATGTCTCATTTTACTAATTACTCCATGCTCAAATGGGGTTTCTCTGTTTTATGTACATGAATCAAAAAAGAAGACCTGTTGTTAATTTGGGTCTACAAAAGAAACTAAGAAGAGTTTAGTGGTGATTTATGGCAAGTACAGCTGGGATTATGTATTACTTTTCTCCCAGTGATGTCTAGTTTGGTACAGAAAACACAGTAGTATCCATTAAACTCTCCATCGTTGTATTCATCCTCATCATCGTCATAGTAGTAGAATGCTGACATGTCTGTAAGCTCCTCTTCAATAGTTTCCTCTGGATCAATTTTTTCCCCGTCACAAAATTTATGATGCAGTCTCTCTGGAAGAATTCTTGAAAGGATTCTGTTTAACTGTTCATTGTACCACTGCCTTCCTGTCTTCCAGAATGATAAAGGTCCAAGAATCATTCCCACGCCAATACCAAATCCCAACCCTGTCAGTATGAAATGCCAATCAACATTACCCTTGGAATGCACATACTTTTGCGGCATGTAGGTGATATTTCTGCAGCCAGGCAAGGGGGTCCCGCATAATCCAGCGTTTCCTTCGAAGGAATTCGCCTGAAAAGTTTGAAATTGATTGCCTGATGGAATCCTTCCCTCAAGGTTGTTGAAGGAGAGATTCAAAACCGAAAGGAATGACAATTGAGCCAATTGGTATGGGATCTCTCCGGTCAACATGTTTTTCGAGAGGTCTAACGACTCAAGGTTTTTAAGATTACCAATAGTCGATGGGATTGAACCTGTAAGAGCATTTCTTGAGAAATTTAGAACATAGAGTGACGTAAGCTTTCCAATTGTCTCCGGTATGTCTCCTTGAAATTCATTATTTGACAAGTCCATGCACGTAAAAACCGTTAAAATCTTCACTAGCTCCATGTCCAGCCCTTTGCTTGTAACCATCACCGTGTCTTGATAATACAAGCCAGTAAGTTTTAAGACTTTAAATCCTAGGATCTTGCGCTTGTGATTTGATAGTGCTTCTTCTCCACTAACCATCATCGCTGTCCAACTCAAGAAGCATTCACTGGAAAGAGTACCTGAAAACTTGTTGGAAGAGATGTCTACAATCTGCAGCTTTGGAAACTTTATACCAGCTGGATTTCCCAGGGTACCATGGAATCTGTTGGACCGTAACACAAGAACACGCAAATTGGGCATAGATCCCAACCAGGAAGGGAAATCTCCAGTTAGTTGATTATTCCCAAGGTCTAAGACCTCTAGCTTCTTACAATTGGCAAGAGACCTTGGCAGCTGACCTTCAAATTGGTTTCGATTGAGGTCGAGTGTCTCCAGTGTACAATTTTTCGGAAATATCTCTGGTATAGTTCCATCGAAATTGTTTCCTCTTAGATTTAAAACAACAAGATTTGGAATGAACCCTACTAGACAGGGGGGTATTTCTCCAGTCAAGTTATTATGAGATAGATCAAGAACTTGAAGATAACCAGCTTGACATACAGACCGAGGAATTTCTCCATTAAGTTGATTACTTTCTAGAGAAAATAATATAGTGACTGATAAGTAAGAAGAGATATTTGGAATCATGGAGGTGAAGTTGTTTAATGAGTAGTCCAAGACACTGGCAAATGGTGGTAAGATCACATTCTTCCCTTGAAGCCGGTTGGAGCGAAGGACGAGAACAGCCAATGATCTAAAACTATTAGGAGGAATGGGTATTTCTGGATCCTCCAAGGAGTTATAAGAAAGATTTAAATGACCAAGATTTCCTGCGCCAATCATATGAATCCACTCTGGTATCTTCCCTTTCATTTGATTGTTGGAAAGGTCTAGATAGGTCAGTCTGGATTGGTTACTCAAGAAAGTGGGGAATATGCTGAGGTTGCAAGAACGCAATTTCAGTGTGCCTACTTGAGGAAATGATGTAGAATTGTCACCCATAAAATTGATTGACAATCTGTTACTTGAAAGATCAAGACTTGAAAGATTCTTGAATTTCTGGAAAAACTTTTCTAGACTTAAGGTGCCACTGAAGTTATTTGAAGAAAGTGTGAGAATTTTTAGTCTAGAGAGATCGAAAAGTGACACTGGAATAGGTCCTTGCAGCCTATTGATACTCATATCAAGGGTCTCCAGGAGAGAAAGGGATCCATTGGGGAACTCGTTAACTCTACCATTGAACTGATTCATTGTAAGTTCTAGCTTTTGCAGTGCAGGTAGAGTAAACAAAGCACTTGGGATTGTCCCGTTGAGAGAATTGTTCTTCAAGTTCAGATTAACTAGTTTTGCAAGTCCGTTCCACTCAGAAGGAATTGGACCTGTTAAATGATTATATGAAAGGTCTATATCTATGAGACTCTTAGACCAACCGATTGATGGGATTGAACCAGTAAAATTGTTCATTGAAAGGTCCAAATATTGAAGTTGGTTGAGGTTTAAAATTGAAGGGGGAATTGATCCATTAAAGCTACAGTTATCAAGCTCTAGGCGGGATAAAAGTGTGAGATTACCAATAGAATGCGGTAGTTCGCCTGCGAAGCTTGTATCTGACAGTACTAAGTCTCGTAGCAATTCATCCTTAGAAAATTCTGGCAAAGAGCCCCGAAGAAACTTATTATCTGAAACATATAGACTTTGAAGTGTTTGTAACTGAAGAACTCTCTCTGGGAATTTTCCATTCAGCCCGCAAGTACTAAGATGTAACGAAGTTAAGTTGCGGAATTCACTAAAAAACTCAGGTACTTCAGCAGAGATGTTATTTTGGTTAAGTCGAAGTTCATGAAGTGATTGAAGTTGTAAAAGAGAATTATCAAAAGGCCCTGAAAGATAACAATTAGACAGACTCAACACTTGCAATTTAGGTAGTGAACTTGACACCGCTTTACACCACTCGCCACCGTGTGCTGATATGTTTACCCCATCTAACGAGAGTACTCGAAGTTCTTTTAAATTACGAATGAATGTACTAAGATCCGGATTTTTTAATGTAAATGAAGTATTTTTATTGGGTTGAAAAGTTGAAAGATCAAGTGTTACCAACCTTGTCATTCGTGAAAGCTCAATCGGAATCTGCCCACCGAAACCTGAATTTGATAGATTAAGATAAGTCAAGTTGGCGAGCCTACTGAACCCAGATGGAATTGTTGTTGAAGGAAAT
This sequence comes from Papaver atlanticum, assembly GCA_023531105.1. NCBI lineage: Eukaryota > Viridiplantae > Streptophyta > Magnoliopsida > Ranunculales > Papaveraceae > Papaver > Papaver atlanticum. Next base: position 373,334 of record JAJJMB010012638.1, read on the forward strand.
CTATTGAAAGCCAAATTTAAGCTCTCAAGAAACTGCAACTTGAACAAAGTGCTAGTACTATTCAGTCCACCAGAAATGAATTCACTACTGAGGTCTAAACTAATAACATGACCACTTGTGTCACAATCAACACCATCCCAAGAAGTACAACAATCAGTATTCGAAAGCCAAGAACCACGCTTCGATGGAATCGATATAAAAGATGGCGAAAATGAAGTCAGGCTTTGGTTTAGTTGGAGTAACAAAGTTCTCTGATCATCCAAACACTGCCCATGAACCCAAATATTGCTGCTATTCAGTTCCCATACAATCAAGAACAAGAAAACAAGAAAGAAAACCCTTGTAGTAAAGCTGAACAATCTCATTGAATATGTTGATATTTGTTATGATTAGATAATATTTCCATGAAGGTGACAATTGAAGAAATGTTGATAATGGGGTGTGCAATTTAAGAGATTGAATTCAATGAAAATGAAATTTTTTGATTTTTGTGGCCGACCAAATCAGTTCATGAAGAAGAGAAGATGAAAAAAAAAGGATTGGAATTGTAATGATGATAATGGTGAAGAAGAAGAGGAATGAAGAGTCAAAGTAAACTTTTGGTTTTGTAATTTAAGAAAAAGCGCGTTTTGTATTTGTCGGCTGTTCTTTTTCATTTTGTTTGTTTTGAATACTAATTTTCTATGATTGTGTGTTTTTAAGGTGGATTATGACTGGATGACTAAGTTGACTTCAAAATGTTTGAATTTAATTAGCAACTAATTTCATGTTTAATGGATCCATTCTCCTCTAATTGGTTAGGTTAAGCCGTAATCCTATAAACCACGCCTAGACATGATGTAATTGCAGCCGTACTAGGATACACAACTGCTGCACGATTACTTGCTTGCATCTGTAACATGTCATGCATCCAGATGCCTTAAGTCCTCGAAATGGTTAATCCGTTCACCAATGGCTAGTAAGTACATAGAGATTTGGAGTGTATTTTATCATTTGTTTGATTTGATGTCATCGAGAGTAACAATTGAATGAGACATTAAGAAGTACTTGGCTCATGTTTAAGAGATAATTCACCTCTCATTGGCTTTATACGGTTATACAAAGCCAATTAAGAATTTTGGTCAAATGAACGGAATAATTAGTAAGATTAATTGTTGATTATATACTTTACTTGTACTTGTACAACTACACGATTGGTTGTTGGTAAATCATGCTTAGATTATAGAACAAGTTAGGTGCAACTTTTGTATTTGACTGATTAATTGTTATATATAGCCACTAACCCACTTGCCAATTGTAGGCGGGTTCGTCACTTTGCTCTCAAAATCTCTTTAGTTAATCCGTTTAACTTTTTCTCTTGATGTGTATGCCCTCTGCAACCGGATAATGAAGTCGTTGAGTTAAGAAAAGTCATCGAGTAAAGTGAACCTGTGAAATTAAATTCATTTGCATCCTAATTTACCGATAAAAGTACTGAAACTTAAATTTCTGACCAATTTCCATGAGATTCCATGTAGTATTTTTTGTTTTTGTAGTTGGAACATTCAAGAGACTTATGTGTATTCAGTTGTTTGTCTAGTTGGGACTACTAGATTCTTAGAAGTTTTCGTTTTCTCACATTAATAATTTGGAGGACATCACTGATATGTTGAATGCTGCACCTCAATAATGCTCCTCCACTCATTTAGCTGATGACGTTCGAATCTTAAAGACTAAACAAAAGTTCAAAGAAAAAATAAGAAAACTGGAAGGACCAAAAGGAAGGCAATGACAAATGAGTTTTTAGGGTCTAGTTGATTCACTTTTAGTTCATCTTTGTCACATGTTTTCTGTTTGGTATGTCATCCAATAACTCTTTGGGTCATTTTGCCATCACTGTGATTACATTTATAAATTCCTTTTGTTGTTCTTGACACTGTGTTTCTTTTCCTGGGATTGATTTCTTGAGTAAAGATAACTTAACTGAGACAAAGGGAACAAAAGTATGTTATTACCAACAAAAAGTAAGAATAGGCAAAGCAGGAGTAAAGGTAAAAGAAAAGGCCGAAAGGCATGCTGTGGAGGGGAACCGACCACACTAGATATGGTTGGCAGACTGTTCTTCAGCTAAAGGCCTCTGTACACATTGAATCTAATGTTAACTTTTTATCTTGTGACTTTATCATTGGGGCCTTGAATTACTAACGTATGAGAGTCTGTTTCCTGGCTGAATAATTAAGGTATTCTCTCATGTCAGTTGGTGCCATATGACTTTAATACAAATGTTTTAACAGATTAAATCAAGCAGCGGAAATTGAGATGCGCTATTAAATCAAGCAGTGAAAATTGAGATGCGCTGTTAAATCAAGCATTGGAAAATTAAGATGCGCTATAAAATACTTACTGGTTATGAGTCTCACGACGCCTTATAACATTCTTGATGGATTGTTTCTGCTTACAGACTCAAAATTTACAGTGCTGACTCAATATCTATTCCATGACTAAAAAATTGGTAACGTAGGTCATAATTTGCAGTGTAATATAAAATCTTGCAAAAGTGAAAATGACAAAGTGAAAGGATCACTATTCCTGAAACAAAGGTGTAGTATATCAGTTCATTTCCGTTATTCTTGACATTGTGTTTCATTTGAGAAAATGGGTGAAATGCCCAGAGATCCTTAAAAGATGGTTGTATTGGACAAGTAAACTATCGATCTGGGGGAAATGGACGGAAAGAAATTTCCAAAAGAACTGACTATACTACCCTTGTTCGTTTCTACACCATAAAATCAGTTTCACCCCACCATCTCGAAGATATCGAACACCTACGAAGCTACTCCCACCTTCTCCACAACAGGAAAACTTCTCTCACCTTTTCAACTATCATCGACATTATCAGAAACTCTTCTTCTTCTACATCAAAATTTCTTCACCGCCACCACCACAAACCATAAATTCTTCGTTCCATGCACATCCAGCACCAGTACCACCACCTCCATACAAAAAAATCATCATCAGTTTCATCTTCATTAATCAGCACCAAGACGACTCAATCTTCTCTTAATCACTACCACCACCAAAAACCCTAGTCAATTCTTCTTGTAATCACCACCACGAAGAGGGTAACCATTTCTATCTACTAATTTTAGGTTTTCTTTGATTTTTTTTTTTTAAATTTTTATACTGGTTTCATCTGCTAAATCTTATCACATGCTCAATTTTAGGGAAATTTACACATCACCCATTTAAAATTGGACGAAACTGGAAACATTCATCTAGGTTCAATTAAATCTGGTCAAAGTTGTTGTAAATGTGGTGTGTATGCTATTTACTTGTGTTGAATTAATATTGGTGAACCATTGGTAGTATAAAATAGGATGAAACTAGTTTTATCTGAGTTTGGTCTTCAGTTGCAGCAGGTTTAAACTCTTATTAAACTACTTTCATCCGGTTCAGTATGTGATGTACACATTTATTTTTGATAGGATGTAACTGGTTTCATCCGGGTTTAATACATGGTTTATATGGTACCATCTAGGTTTACACGAGGATGAAACCAGTTTCATCCAGGCTTTGTTGTGATGTACATGGTTTCATCCAGATTTATACTAGGATGAAACTGGGTTCATCAAGGTTTAATATGTGATAAACGATTATTATAAATGAATTACTACTATCTGAAATTATTGTAGGAAGCAAAATCGGGAATAATAATGAAGAACAAAGAGTAGGCGTGACATGAAGTGGATTTGGAACGAAGCATAAACATGATTTGCAAGTTATTGGCTAAAGGAAGAAAATGAGAAAAATGTGTTGATATGGTAGATTTATATGAAATCCTCAATGACGAAACAAAGAAGTTGTAGAAATAAAAATAACAATTAAGACTACGTCGTTTCATTAGGTTGTTTAGCACTATACCGCTTGCCTAAGTTTAGCACTATACCGCTTTCCTAAGTTTCTTGTTTGTAAAACTTTATGTTTGCAAACATTATAAAGATAAAAATTGTAAATTTTGATTCATCTATGCATACAAATCTTAGTTGCAAGTCGATTGATATCTAGGTTGCACCAATACGTCTGCGTGGTTACTGTATCGTGTGTCCGGCTATATGGACACAACCATATACACGGATACACCAAAAATAAGGCAATGTTATTAAACCTTTTAATTTTAATTATAATGTAACAGTCACCTACTTTCAAGGGAGATAGTATCCGGAAAACTGTTTATTTCAGAAAATATTACAACTGTGTAGTTGTAATCATCTGCTCATGTTAGCATGAAAGATAATAAATATCTTTGAGTGAGATGAATTTTTTTTTTTATCTATGATTCTCTGCTCTACACCATTAAAATCAATCTCCTTCTTCACCATACGCCATTATTCATTAAAATAAATTTACGATATTTATGTATACTGGTGTTTCCCCGTATTATGGTTTTTCAGAATTGCCGTATTAGACACACGGACACGTCGGTGTGTCCGACACCCGTGGCGATATTGGTGCAACCCAGATTGATATTAAAACTTAACTTAAAATTAGCCATAATATTATTTGCACATAAATTCATATGATCATTGTCAAAATATGCAAGATGAAGACATGTTTTTTCGTCACAATACGTAGATGAAACTGGTTTCATCCTGAGACAACATTTGTAGTTAGAGTATATGCAAGGTGAAATTGGTTTCGTCTAGCCCAAAACATTTTTTAGAATATATACACGATGAAACTGGTTTCGTCTAGACCAAGACATTTTTATTGTTAAAATATATGCAGGATAAAACTGGTTTCATCTAGATGAAGACATTTTTATTGTTAGAATATATGCAGGATGAAACTAGTTTCGCCCAAATAAAAACATGTTTTTGTCAGAGTAAGCAATTTAGAGTGATGAGTAACATTGATCTTGAAGTAAGTAAACAATTTAGAATGATAGAAATGATGAAATCTTGAAGTAACTTTACAAGGTAATGATCAGTTTGTATATTTACAATTAAAACTAAAATGAAGGACATCACTGTTATGTTGAATGCTGCCCCTCAATAATGCTTCTCCACTCATTAACTGATGACGTTCGAATCTTGAAGACTACACAAAAGTTCAAAGAAAAAATCACAAAATTGAAAAGACTAAAAGGCAATCAAGGCAATGACAAATGAGTTTTTAGGTCCAGTTGATTCACTTTTAGTTCACCTTTGTGCAAGGAGCACTCAAAATCTTTGTCACATATTTGTTGTTAGGTTTGTCATCCAATTACTCTTGTCTTTTTGCCATCACTGTGATGACATTTATAAATTCCGTTTGTTGTTCTTGACACTGTGTTCTTTTCCTTGGATTGATTTCTTGAGTAAAGAAGTAGGTGAGTTAGTCACTGAGACAAAGGGAACAAAAGTATGTTATTACCAACAAAAAGTGTGAAGGCAAAGTAGGAGTAAAGGTAAGGAAAGGCAATGGCATGCTGTGGAGGCGAACCAACCCCATTAGATATGGTTGGGGGTTGTCAGACTATTCTTCGGCTAGGCCTCTCCAAAGTATTTCTGAAACATTGAATATAATATGAACTTTTAAGAAAGCACTAGATTACGGGCATTTTTTTGTCTTTTGACTAAATTTTTGATTTGGCGTGCGCGGGGCTTTGCCCAGCCCCGTGAGGATACATTTTTGATTTGGTGTGCATGGGGCTTCGTCCCGCCCCGTGACGATACATTTTTGATTTGATGTTACACATTCCCGTCTCGATGCATTTAGATAGAGAAAAGATATAAAATATGTGCGGATTTTATTTATTTTTTTCTTTTATTTTCGCAAAAAATATGTGGTTTTCCCCCCTTTTATGTATTAATTTGGAAAAAAGAGTCCCAATATATCATGTATTCGACTTCCAAATTGAGTTTGGGCTTCCATAAAATTCTAAACACGGTAAGTTGAGTTTTCCTTTTCCGTTAAATTAAGTTAAGATCTTTTTTAAGTAAAATTTTGTATTGGAATTATTTTTTTGTGGTCTGACGGAAGTATTGTCCACCTTAAACGGTGTTACTAACGTACAGTTAAGTATTTGGTGTAAACACGGTGTAAGGAAATTAATTATATTAAAACTCTCACGGAAGTGTCGTCCACCTTCTTTTTTGTTGACGGCGTTAGCAACGGATTGTTAAATAATTGATGTAAACAAAGTGTAACCTAATTCTTAATATCCCGACCAATAGAGTTACGCCAAGTGTCTTCACCATAGCTTTTACATTAGATTAGGCTTATTTCGACCAATAGGAAGCGAGGGTTTCATCACCGTTCAATGTGAGAGATTATTTTGTCAAGGTATTTAAGGGGAAGATTTGAAATGTAATGTCCAATGAGAGTCTATTTCCTGGCCGAAGGTATTCTCTCAGTTGGTCTCATCTTATTATTTGCGAATGAAGTTTCAACTGCGTGTGTAGGGGAGAAATATCGTACAAGACAAATCTACAACTTCGCTCTAATCAAAACAACCTTAAGTACGAAGAGACAACAATTAACAGGAAATAAGGCGAAGAGTAATTACGCGATAATGGATGAAAGGTGCGAAAAGTAGCAGCACGATCAAGACAACGCGATGATCACCTCAACAGAAGAAGCACGAAGGACTAAACAGCAGCGCGACAGATAGGGACAGTTCTCAAAAGCCTGGCGAATAAGACAAACTGAAATCTAATCAGTCAACTGAGATCTTGCATGTGAATCATAGTTGTCTTCTACTGCTACATTTGCCTATATAAGGGCTCAAAAATGATAAAGAGAGAGAGAGAGAGAGATCAGTTGAGAAAGAGAAGCTAAGAAAGTTATCAAGGAAACAAGAAAGAAGCCAATATAACTTAGCTTTTATCTCATATTTCTCCATTGTTATACACAAAACTTATCTTGGAATCTCTGTAAGAACATCACACATTCAATACAAAGTGTTTGAGAAGATCATACTAGTGTCAAAGTGGTAAATAATATCACTAATGTTTGAGTTAATCCTCATAACTTAAACTTTGTGTTCTTATCATTACAAAGGGTATAGTTGTGGGATTTTTGGCAACTACATTTTGGCGCTAGAAACAGGGAGGATTCATCCTCACCTATTAGGTCAATAGTGAGGAATCGTTATTTGCCGAAGCTTACTCGTTATTTTCACTCCTTTCAATTTTATGACCACCATGAAAGTTTGATAAATAGTACACCATCTCCTTAGCTCATTTGAAGAAAATTTTCCCAAAAGATTCTTTATTTCATAAGTTCTCAGGGAGAATAAATTTCTCAAACATCTTCTCTGTCAGTAACATCAACAGGATATTTCCCTGCCGATAAGATGGTGAGAACCGTACCACGAAGCAATTACTCAAGGGAAACCAAGGAAGAAAGCATTTACAGGAGAAGAGAAAGGGAAATACCATAGGAAACATTTGCTGGAAAGAACACACGATGGATCGTAAAAAGAGATAAAGGGAGATATGGACGAGTCGATGACAAAAGGGAAGAAAGGAGACCCAACCATAGGAACCGAGACGGGGAAACAATGATCACCACGCGAGAGTATGGGAAAAAGCTTGCGCAATGGAGGGAGAAAGAGAAAATGCAAATTGCAGAGCGGGTAGAACTTGCAATCAAGCATGGCGGCTCTTGATAGAGAATCACAATCTAAAAAGGAAAGTGCGGGAGTACGAGTTGGAGATAGAATATGGAGAGAACTATAAAAGATCTCGCAGAGAAAGGGATACTGCTGAAAGAGAACAAAGGGCAGCACGATTAAATAAGCAAATATGGAATGATGCACGAAGACATGAAAATAGAAGAGAGAGAAGATACCTAAATACGAGAAGAACCATGTAAAATAATCATCAAGTCGAACAATGGAGAAGAACAACTCAGTACGAGAATCAAAGTCGAGTACAGATAAAAATAAATACAGGGAATCAACTATGTAATGAGATTATATCAACCGCAAAAGATGTCGGAGAATTTCACGACAAAGTGCTGAGGCGAGTCTACAAACGCGACTTCAATGGCAAAGAAATATAACCCAAAGAGAAAGATACACCCTTGGAAGATTGGCAGAAATAGCCAATCGCGTTCATTGTTGAAGACACCCTAGGGAATGGGCAGCCGCACGAAGAAAGCCTAATCATAACCATGATAATAGAATCAGATCGCAGAAATGAAGATAGTGTGATACCTCCTTTGGCAGTCGACAGAATCTTAGTAGACAGTGGAAGCTCAACGAACGTATTGTTCTACCACACGTTCAAAGCAATGGGATACAACAATTCAAATCTCGCCCCAGCAGAATACAACATCTTCATATTCAACGAGGTGGCAACAAAGCCCAAGGGCGAAATCACGGTGACGATACCCGTAAATTCACTAAAAAATAGTGACATTCAGTGTCGTGGATGTGGATACTCCATATAACGCGATTATCGGGAGACCTTGGATACATGGAGTCATAGGAATAACGTCTACCTTCCACCAGTACATTCGCTTTCCTGTTCCTAGTGGGATAGGAGAAATCAAGGGAGATATCACACAGGCGAAAAAATGCCAAGATCTTAACGTATAATATCAGGAAGGGCGAAAACAGAGAAAGAAAGACAAGAAGAAAAAGGCGAAAGATGCAAAGAAGGAGAGAGAGTTCCAAATCTACATGGTAAGGGCGACTGAAGGAAAAGGAATCCCAAGCGAAATCCCTGAAAAGGAAGGAGAACCCGTGCATCAACTGAAAGGGCCAACCCCGCAAGGAGAACCCATACCAAGTTTCACTGTAGAAGAACCCACGAAGTACATCAATCTGGGGACGGAAGCTGAGCCAAAAATAGTAAAAATAAGGACCAAAATGGAAGAAGAATAAGAGAGAAATCTCGTGCAACTACTAAAAGACTATTGCGATGTTTTCGCGTGGAGCATGGGCGAAATGACTGGCATAGATCCTTCTCTTGCTTGTCATAGACTGGCCATCAACCCGACAGCAAGACCAGTTAGACAGAGGATACGAAAGATAGAAGCAGTATACCACGAGCAAATTGAGGCAGAACTACAGAAAATGATCGAATCAAGAATCATCAGACCTGCGAAGTATGCAGATTGAGTTGCGAATATGGTGGTAGTCCCTAAAAAGAACAAAAAGATTCGCATTTGCATTGACTTCACCGATCTAAACAAAGCCAACCCAAAAGACAGTTATCCATTACCAGACATCCCTCAAACAGTGGAGTCAGTTACGGGGTGCGATAGAATATGGTTGATGGACGGATACTCAGGATACAACCAAATACCTTTAGCATGGGAAGATCAGGAAAACACGGCATTTTTCTCACCAAGGGGTCTGTACTGTTATACCAGAATGCCATTCGGATTAAGGAACACGGGAGCCACTTACTAACGAATGGTGGAAAAGGTATTCAAACCATGGATACCCACCACTTTGGCGGTCTATGTTGATGACATGCTGGTCAAGAGTAAAAAATCAGTTGATCACGCGAAGGATCTGAAGTAAATATTCGAACAAATGCGAAAGATAAAAATGAAGATAAATCCTGCGAAATGTATCTTTGGGGTCGTGATGTAATTTTAGATAGTGGTAAGAAATTAGGTTGTCGGTCACTCGGATTTGTAGAGATTAAAGTTTTTAAAAATACTAAATAAATATATACAAAGATATTTAACAATGGGCGAGAGGTACTGGGACTAAGGATTTAGCCAATCTTTATAACATAAGGTTTACTTATTTATTCTCAACAATTTTAGTTCAAAAAATATAAACATGGACTCTATTTTTGCCAAGGTAGATTCTCAAAACATTGATTGTAAATGTTAAGCATGGGACATCAAATCACCTAAGCTAAGCATGACCCATCTAATCAAATGACAACCAATTTAATCAAATCATATTTCAATTAATTTTAGTGCAAAAGTCATAAAAAAGAATAAAATAAATTTACCCATGTATGAAGTTCGGCCTCCTCCGTCGTCCCAGTGTTGGGGTTTAGCTCTTCATGGTGAAAACACGCTCAAAATTCATCTTTATTAATGCTCAAAAGTGTTTTATAATTGATGAAAAGGAGAAAAAATGGTGAAAATCGGGTTTTGTAACAATTATATTTGTTACAAACCTTTGTTACAGAGAACGATAATTGTAAAGTGCTGTTACTGTAGCATATAAGACTGTCCTCTAACGGTCTCATACACTGTAGCAGTTACGACTGTTTTTGGGCGTCTTATGTTCTTCGTGTTCTTCAGTTCCGCAGCAGCAGAGCCTGTAAACCTCTGATTCTCGCCTCCTCAAGCCTTCTCAGCCCCCCAAACTCCCGACACCCCTTCTCTTTGATCCTAGAAGCCTATTTATACATCATTGCGACATTGAATCTCCTCCATTAACTATAAATAATCTTCTTTTACTCGGGTATATTTTTTTTCATTTTTATCATTGATTTTGATTTTCACTAATCTGCAGCTGTATTTCTTTCCTTCTATACCTTATTCACGCTCTAGGATATCTATTAAGTCTTCCAAACACGTGCAGTACACGTTTAAATTTCTCACAACTCGTGCAAGCTCATGTTTTTCCTCCAACTCCCTGTTTGGATTAAAACAAGTTATCCAGCCAAATTTGATCGATAAAATCACCTATACTAGCTTTCTATAGTCATATCATGTCTACCCACTAAGTTTCAGGGATTGAATCTCACTAAATCACGTCCAAACATCCGATTGAAATTCTGCCAGTGAAAGGGAATATTTTCCCACCAAAAATATTTTTTTGAATTTGAGAAGAACATGTCCTCCCCCTAATCCTGCACGAGTGTCCCTTTAGCACTTGTCTTATGGGTGCAAATAGTAATTTTTGGGCGTAGATAGTAATTTTTCCGGGGTTCCTCCGACACATTTTTGGGGTGCTTCCGGTGCATTTCTGGGGTGCCTTTAGTACTCTATCCTGGGGTATAAATCACCACTTTTCGAGCCAATTTTGCCGCAAGAGCTTATTCCCTAGAAAAGACTTAAAACAACTCTATTAGAAATAAAATGAGTCCTAGATAATGTAGTTATGGGTGAAAATGCGTCACACTTACATGCTTATCAGGTTGCATCGGGGAAATTTCTGGGTTATATCGTCTCGAAGGAAGGAATTCAAGTCGATCCAGTCAAAGTACAAGCCATCCGCGAAATGCCATCACCAGCTACTATCAAAGACGTGCAAAAATTGAATGGCTTGATCGCATCCTTAGGGCGATTCATTTCGCGTTCGTCAGACAAGTGTAATTTTTTTTTTACACATTGTAAAGAAAGAAAGCAAGTTCGCATGGACGCAAGAATGCGAAACCACCCTCCAAAGCATAAAAGATTATTTGGCAAACTTATAAATGCTACAAAAGACGGAGCCGAACGAAGAATTGTTAATATATCTCTCCACAACACCGTATGCCCTCAGTGCAGTGTTACTCCGATCAGATCAGGGAGTAGAGAAGCCGATATACTACATCAGCAAGACCTTCAACTCCGCAGAACAGAATTACACCAAAATAGAGAAACTGATACTAGCCCTGGTATATGTAACTCAAAAGCTTCGCATTTATTTTCACACAAACAGAATCAAGGTGCTGACCAAGACGCCTATCGAATCCGTGTTGAAATCCTCCAAAAGAGTGAGAAGAATTGAAAGGTGGAATGCGTAAATTGAGCAATTTGCGATAAGTTACGAAGTCCTATCTTCGCCAAAATCTCAAGTAATCGCCGATTTCATCGCAGACTTTCTGTTAGAAGAAGATGACACCACAAGCGATATAATGGACATCGATGAAGATCGCACAGACCCAGAAGACTTGCTGAGAGAAGACAATCCCAGGAGGTGGGAAATTTTCGTGGATGGATCTATAAACAGTCGGGGAAATGGAATAGGGATCATTTTCACTTCTCCCGCATGAGAGAGAATAGTTCACTGTTTTAGGTTGGAATACAAAACCATAAACAATGAAGCAGAATATGAAGCAGTGATACACGGATTGAGATTGGCGGTAGAGATTGGGCCGGACGACATCAGACTTACTAGTGATTCGCAGCTAGTTGTTCTCCAGATGGAAGGACGATACAAGATGAATGATCTCGCACTACAGAGATATTCACAGTTAGCAAAACAGTATTCAGATCGTATCCCAAAATCATTTGGAGACACATATGCCGGAAAGACAATCGGTATGCTGATGCACTCGCATTCATCACATCAATGATGGTGAATCCTGAAACAAGATTCATTCACCGAGAAGACAGACTGGCGAACCCAAATTCACAAATTTTACGAGATGGGGAAGTTCCACGCGACAGACTGGAGGCACACAAACTTAAGAGCAAAGCCACAAATTATGAACTGCGCGATAGAATATTGTACAGAAGATCCTTCCTTTGACCACTCCTGAGGTGCTTATCTCCCGAATAAGGTATTAAAATTATGAAAGCAATACACTATGGAGACACTGGAAATCATAGCGGAACGAGATCTTTGGCACTCAAAACTAGGGGGCGGGGCTATTATTGGCACACATGCACGAGGACGCGAAAGATATCGCCACTAAATGTGAAGAATGCCAGAGGTACGGGAAAAGTATTCATGCGCCTGGAAGGACCCTAAATTCGGTATTAAGTGTATGGCCTTTCGCAAAATAGGGCTTGGATATAGTGGGACCCCTTGTGCCAGGAAGCAAGTAGCGAAGATACCTGATCGTCGCAAAATATTATTTTACGAAATGGGTCGAAGCAAGGGCGACACAACATATTAGAGACTGTAATATGTTCTCCTTCATATTTGAATCGATTATCTGCAGATTTGGAATCCTGGTGCAGTTGGTGTCAGACAACAGGAAACAGTTTGAAGGACAGAATATCGCCATGCTGCTTAACGCATTTAAGATCCAGAGCGGCAAGTCGACTCCGCTCTACCCTCGAAGCAATGGCCAGACTGAGGCAACTAACAAAATCTTGGCGGATATACTGAAAAAGAAACTCGATGGGAACCGCAAAGGATGGTGCGAAAAGCTTCATAATACTTTATGAGCATACAATACAAGAAGGCGCGAAGCTACTGGCATGTATCCATTCTGTTTAACCTATGGTGTAGAAGCTGTACTACCAACAAAAGTCATCATATATACCAACTACCAAACACGAAGCTTGGGAGAAGAACTTGAATACGGATCTCATTCTAGCCAAACTCGATGATGCGGAGGAAAATAGGGAAGTCGCACTACAACATATGATTAATTATCACCGAAGATTGTCCCGAGAATAAAACAAAAAGGTTAAGCCAAGAAACTTTAATGTGGGAGATCTGGTATTGCGCGAAATCCCGCCGTACCAGAGAGAATCAGTAGGAAAGCTCGCGAAAAACTGGGAAGGACCATCATCAAAAGCATCGTCGGAAAGCTGCATCAAAGTTTAACTTCCACCAGTTTTGAGGAGGTTTTTCCCATTTTTTCCTAGTTTTACTGGCTTGATTTCTGCAAATAGGGTTATTATCACAGCCTAGAATGTTATATTTTGTGCATAAGTTTCTAATGCTAATGATAATGTTGTTAGTATGTGAATTTTTTCCTTCAAAAACTGTTATGCATCTATGTTTCCATATTTGCTACATTACAACTTAAGTTAAAAGGATAATTTTCTCTTTTTTAAAAGAGATGATGCTCTGGTCTTGACTCCAAGTTTTGATCCAATCTTTCAGGGAGTTGAAGTGCTTCTGAGAGTGCATAGCTTCTGGAAAGAATGTTAGAGCACTGCTCGGTCGAACTCGCAAGCGTTGCTATCTCAAGCTTGTTGGTCAATGTTAGTGATCAAAACTATAAGTCTTGATTTCTAGTCTACTTATAGTAATGTCTCGGACTAGGATAGATTGTATAGTTGAGCATTAGACTTCACGGCGTTCATCATTTGAAGACGAAGAACTACTAAGGAGAGCTTGTGGAACTTCATCAATAAAAGGTATGTGGAGACTGAAACTCATCTATCACTTGGAAAGTATATTTCTACTCTACCACCTATATTGAGACAAAAGTCGTATTACTATAGTTTTCGATTATGCACATTTGAGATTTCGAGCTGAGTTTAACTCGCTTACATATTTCTTGAATATGTGTTGGTAAGCTTTCGCTTCAACTAAGTTCATCTTATATTCTTGACGAAAGTCAAAAGATGATCATGTGAAAATCGCCGAGTAACATCTTACATGATTTGTGTGATACAATCATTTGGTGTAGACTTTGAATGTTTCGTTATGATTATTTAAATAACTTGAAAATTGATTTGATGCTAATAGTGTGTGAAAACGTTTATTGTCATCCTCTAAGAATTTTTCAATGATTGAAATAGAGTTTAGAACACTTAACCAACATTGGATTATTAACATGTTATGCACTCTTGCATATATGTGATCCATGTCCGGGAACCATAGTATGTATACCCGTATGCGTACCTGTTTTTTTGAGAAGTCCGGGAACCTAAGTACGCGTACCCGTACGCATACTGGCATAAGGTTCATGTCCGGAAAATTCTGTTGGGTTTTGAGGTATGCGTACCCGTTCGCATACTGGCGAAAACCAAACTTGGTCCGGCTACTTCAAGTATGCGTACCCGTTTGCATACTTGAGTGGTTAAAGTTCTAAAATCGGTTGTGACATGAACAAATACATTTATATAATAAGGAATGCATTCTTTGCAAACCGTGGCTATAATGTTCATGAATTGATTCGAGTGAATCAAAAAGATTTTGCTTCAATTGTGTTCTTGTATACTTCTATGGGAATATAGCAATTGAACAACTCTTTAACTAGTTGCATTTGAGTCATTTGAACTAGTTATGGTTAAGATGAATAAGGTTGATATGAGAGTGTTCATATAGCTAACCTCGGTTAACTACTGTTAAGCCAACCTAGTGTACACGTTTAGGTACGGTTAAATAAACCTAAATGAGGGTACATTTCATTTGTGTATAACAAGCTAAGTTCGATCTAACGGTTGAAAGATATTAGCTTGTATCTAATCTTGTTTTCATCTAACAGTGAATATTGAATGCTTTGTTACCAAGGTAACTTAGATTGCAAACCCTGATTTGAAAACTATGTAAAGGAGAACTCTACCAACTGGGAAACATAATTCCCACACCTCTTGTGTGATACTAATTGCGACTAGAGTCGATTCTCATTTAACCTTAGGTTTTTCATGAAACCTTGTAGGTTAATGACTTAAATACTTCATTGGGATTGTGAAGCCAGACCCAACTATTTTCTCTTTAGTTGCATGTTCTGATCTTGCTTTGTTCTATCGTATTGAGTACTATCTTCTCTAAGATTTGCTCGAGATTTAATCTCCGATAAGAAAGATTAAAAGTAGTCACAAACATCTTCGTCTCATCGTTTGTGATTCCACAATATCTTGTTTCACTACCATACAATTAAGATTATTGTGAGGTGATTGATAATACTAGGCTGTTCTTCGGGAATATAAGTCCGGGTTATCAATTGGTTCCTGTGCACCTTGATTTATCAAAAGACGGAACAAAACTCGTAGGTATTTCTGTGGGAGACAGATTTATCTATTCTAATAGACTTTTCTGTATGAGACAGATTTGTTTATCAAGTCTTCGACTTTGGGTCGTAGCAACTGTTAGTTGTGAGTGAGATCAGCTAAGGGAATCAAGTGCATAGAATCCTGCTGGGGTTCAGAGACGTAAGGAGCGCAACTGTACCTTGATCAGTGTGAGATTGATTAGGGCTCAACTACATTCCAGTCCGAAGTTCATTGGTAGTAGGCTAGTATCTATAGCGGCTTAATACAGTATGGTGTTCAAAGATGGACTAGGTCCCGCGGTTTTTCTGCATTTGCGGTTTCCTCGTTAACAAAACTTCTGGTGTCTCTGTTATTTCTTTCCGCATTATATTTTGTTATATAATTGAAATATCACAGGTTGTGCGTTGAATCGATCAATTGGTAAATCCAACCTTTGATTGTTGATTGAAATTGATTGATCCTTGAACATTGGTCTTTGGTATCGTTCAAGTTATTTCTCTTATATTCAATCGGGCTCGCAAATTCCTATTTGCTGATTGCGGATTGAATTAAGAGATAGAGATGTAAAACTCTTTGATATACTTTTCTATAGATTGAGTCTGACTGTCTAGTTGATTCTCTTAAAAGTATATTGGAGTTTGTCTATTCAAATTGCCGAACGAAATATTGGGTGTGGTTGTTGTACCCCCGCTTTTTCAATGGGTATTAGAGCAGGAAAATACGCTAAGACCTCATAAGTCTGTGTTTGAAGCAATCTGGATATTATGGACGAGTCTATCTCTAATAACGTACCAGTTAAAAATTTACCAGAGGTTTCTCAAAGCTTGAATTCACCTGATAGAACTGTCACATCTAGGTCAATATCTAAACATCCTCATGATATAGAAACTGTTGATAACTGGGAAACTCTCCTAGAAGAACTGTTGGATGAACTTTCTGATGAAGGTGACTCGGATATTGATAGAGATGTTGATGAGGAAATCTCAAAGTATGTTAAGTTATTGAAACCCATGGGAAAGTTTGCGACTTCTTCTGTCACTCCTTTTCGAACCCATCTCTTTCGAGAAAACAAGAAATTGAAAAGGATTTTGGAGGTCTTTATAGTTTGAATCGCTCGAATCGATCCTCAAAGATTCTGAGGAAAACCTGAGTAGAAAGTCACTTGAATGTGATAATGTTTATCAAAAATACTTCTTGTTGGAAGAGAAACTTGCAGAAACTGAAGCAAGGATTAACTCTCAGCAAGCAAGTTTTTATGACAGAGAAAGCGCGTATCTCACTAGAGAAAAATGCCTTGAGGCTGATTTAGCTGCTGCTCTTTATAAAATCAAGATGTTGGAAGATGACTTGAAAAAGTTCAATACTAGTTCAAGCAAATTAACCACTATGCTAGGAGCAAGTAAAAATCATCGTGATACACGAGGATTGGGCTATAAGGGAATAGATGCTCCAAGTATTAACAAAGAGGTAAAATTTGTAAAGGCTAGTGATTCTTCTGAGCAAAAGGTTTCTACTTATGGAAAAAGTGAAATACCTTCACCGACAGTTAAGGTTCGAAAGAGCAAAGTTTATCAACCTCCAAAACCAGCGGACATGAATCCGGGTAAGAAGGTTCCTTATATTTTTCATTATTGCGGAAACAAAGGTTACCTGGAAAGGAGATGTCGTTTTCGTATAAGGAATGAAAAACTTCATGACGTTCTAGTTTGGGTGTCAAAAGAAGTGGTTAAACCTAGATCCTATGTTAAGGCTAATACCCTTGACATTACAGGTTGTGAATGTCCAACCTTTAGGCAAAGAAATCAGTGCTGTGATATACCTAGTTTTTCCTATAAACGTCATACGAAACCTTTTGAAAATCGTAATGGTTATCAAAAGGATAACTTTGTAAAGACAAAGACAAGATCCGATGCTCCCAATTGGGGAAAGACTAACTTGCAAAAGAATAGTCAATCCAATTCTCTTCCGAGAATTATAGAAGAGAGTAATGGGAAGAAGGTTCTGGTTGTTCCTAACGCACTCAGAAGTGGATACCAAAGAAAGTCAATAATGTTTTGAGTGTGAAAAGGAATGATCTCCCAGAAAATTCCATGACTATGGAGAAAGCAGTATCCATGATGTTGGAACTTAAAAAGTTCTTTGGAAAGATGGATTTGGATGTGAAAAGTCTAAAAGCGATCTCTTTCATGATAATCCAAAAGTCACTTGTGGTGAGCAAGACATTGTTCACCTAAACACAACTTGATTGTGTTGTAAGTCCATCCTCACCAAGGAATGCCCTGTTATGTATATGGTGATGGAAGCACGAGAAGTGGGGCGCACAGATTATGTTTGGTAAGGCTGTAGAATTCGATTGGATTCCTCTAAAAAGGTATGTCTATAAACTTGAGCAAGATTTATATTTTTATCTTTTTGCTTAAAGTGCTTATCATGATCCATGTACCTTTTGTATCGTTCATGTCTACCTAACTTGATCTGTGTTTAAGGTTGTTAAATGTTTAGGTTTGAAAATAGTAGTTCGGGATGTTTTGAATTCATGATACAATACCAGGTATGCATACCATCATTTAAAATCAAAATCCAGGGATTTTAGTACGAAAACCCGTTTGCATACTGCTCCAGTTGACGAAAATTCGTTTGCAAACAGGTATGCATACTGGCCTGTAGACGTCGATATTCGATAAACTTGTTTTGGCCGTAACTTCTTCCTCCGAACTCGGAATGACCTCATTCTTTTTGCATTCTCTTCCTCTTTGAATTATATTCAAATTGGAGATGAGAATTCCTGAATTTGGATGAGTTAAGGTTGTTCTTTGTCCTGACTCTTGTTTTTGAGTGTTTTGCACAGTTTCGTCGCACTTGTTCCACTTCTCTTGGACTTGGGCACTTGGATTCTTAGAGTAATACTCTTCTAAGATCATTTGAAGCTTTTACAAGAATGTTGTTGGTGAATCACAAAGAAGGAAGTTCAAGAATGGGCAGTAGTACGCATTGCTATGGAATTCTTGAATGTTCACAATCATCTTATGTGAACTATGGTGCATTGTCGTTAATGACTTTGTATGTTCTTCTTTGTTAAGAAAATCTTTTTATATTTTTTTGGTAGCCATTCTTGGTGTAAATACGTGCGAAAAAGATTTATTCTACCTTCTAAGAGTAAAGATTGATTTTGCAATATTAATCTTTATTGGTTTTATATATTGCAAATAATGTTATGGGATATGTGTATTTACGTCCGTGAACTATGATTGTCCCATATATCTCAAAAGTTAAGTATATCATATGTATTTATATAAATATTGATGAAAGATAGAATGAACTTTTGATGATCAAATATTAAGTTTATTATATGTCATTGTGCAAATAGTGATGAAAAATAGGATGAATCTTTGATTGTTCCGCAGTATTGGTCTTTCCCTGATCCAGATATTTGTGCATGTACTGTGTCGCTCCATAAGTCCTCTTATGTTGAGCATGGCCAATTGAATTGATCATTTTTCTTGTGGTTAATTCAATTGAGATTTTTGGATACAAATTCATGTTTCATGTGATTTGTTAATGTCCAAAGAAATCCTTTTTTTCCTGTAAAAGTAAGGTCGCTCTTGTTGTTCTTTCGGGAATGACATTTTATGGGGGAGAGTTCTTAATTGAACTTGTGCTTAATTGTCAAATCTTTGTGGGGAGTGCGGCTGTGGAATATTGTAGGAGTTATCTTGTATCTTTATAAATTCCTCGATGAATGCATTTAGTTTCGTCTATTTGATGGCATCTAAACAAGTTGGTATGTTGTTCTCTTTTGGTCATGAAGTATATCTATGAAAATTTCATGAGGATCCCACTAGTTTTCGTACCTTTGCCAATTTATATTGACAAAAAGAGGGAGAATTAATGTGTAGTTCATACTACAAATACATATGGTTTACGGATCATTATGTAAGGGGGAGTGGTTTTCATTGTGAGATGAAGTATTGACTAAGGGGGAGTGATACATATCACCATCGTATTGTTGTCAAAGTTGTGATACAATTGGACTTTGATGCTGTATAATAATACTATGACACTGTATAACAATGATTGAGTGCAATTGTTTTCTCATTGTTATAGCTACGGATCTTCAACAACTATGGTGCTGAGTTGAACACATTTAGAATCATTGGAGTACTTGGAAGTGAAGAATATTTCGAGTAATGTTGAAGAACCAAGGAGATCAAGCATTTGGATGAGAAGCTAAAAAGTTTATTTATTTTTTAATCCATATGTATTGATAGTTTTGTCACTAAAATTGACAAAGGGGGAGATTTTTAGAGTACTGCTTGGTCGAACTCGCAAGCGTTACTATCTCAATATTGTTTGTCAATGTTAGTGATCAAAACTATAAGTCTTGATTTCTAGTCTACTTATAGTAATGTCTCGGACTATGATAGAATTTGTAGTTGAGCATTAGACTTCACGGCGTTCATCATTTGAAGACGAAGAACTACTAAGGAGAGCTTGTGGAACTTCATCAACAAAAGGTATGTGGACACTGAAACTCATCTATCACTTGGAAAGTCTATTTCTACTCTATCTCTTATATTGAGACAAAAGTCATATTACTACAGTTTTCGGTTATGCACATTTGAGATTTCGAGATGAGTTTAACTCGCTTACATATTTCTCGAAATATGTGTTGGGAAGCTTTCGCTTCAACCAAGTTCATCTTATATTCTTGACGAAAGTCAAAAGATGATCATGTGAAAATCGCCGAGTAACATCTTACATGGTTTGTGTGATACAATCATTTGGTGTAGACTTGGAAAGTTTCGTTATGATTATTTAAATAACTTGAAAATTGCTTTGATGCTAATAGTGTGTGAAAACGGCTATTGTCATCCTCTAAGAATGTATCAATGATTGAAATAGAGTTTAGAACACTTAACTAACATTGGATTATAAACATGTTATGCACTCTTGCATATATGTGATCCATGTCAGGGAACCATAGTATGCATACCCGTATGCATACCTGTTGGTTTGAGAAGTACGGGAACCTAAGTACTCGTACCCGTACGCATACTGGCGTAAGGTTCATGTCTGGAAAATTCTGATGGGTTTGGAGGTATGCGTACCCGTTTGCATACTGGCGAAAACCAAACTTAGTCCGGCTACTTCAAGTATGCGTACCTGTTTGCATACTTGAGTGGTTAAAGTTCTAAAATCGGTTGTGACATGAACAAATACATTTATATAATAAGGAATGCATTCTTTGCAAACAGTGGCTATAATGTTCATGGATTGATTCGAGTGAATCAAACCGATTTTGCTTTGATTGTGTTCTTGTATACTTCTATGAGAATATAGCATTTGAACAACTCTTTAACTAGTTTCATTTGAGTCATTTGAACTAGTTATGGTTAAGATGAATAAGGTTGATATAAGAGTGTTCATATAGTTAACCTCGTTTAACTACTATTGAGCCAACCTAGTGTACACGTTTAGGTACGGTTACATAAACCTAAATGAGCGTACATTTCATTTGTGTATAACAAGCAAAGTTCGATCTAACAGTTGAAAGATATTATCTTGTATCTAATTAGGTTTTCATCTAACGGTGAATATTAAATGCGTTGTTACCAAGGTAACTTATATTGCAAACCCTGATTTAAAAACTATATAAAGGAGAACTCTAGAAACTGGGAAACCTAATCCCCACACCACCTGTGTGTTAGAGCATAGCTCGGTTGAACCCACCAAGCATTGGTATGTCAAGTTTGGTTGTCATATTTTAGTGAATCAAAACTCATTTAAAGAGTCGCTTGATTATATACTAGAGTCAACTTCGTATAGGTTAGCTTGAAAGTGTTATGATATGAGACTTACAAGTATTACATGAAGACTTGAAGAATGTGAAGAAGTATGGAGCTACAACGACAACATAATCCTTCCTCTTGAGGTTAGTAATATTTTACTTGAACAGTTTCATTCCCTAACGTATCTTTCAAGTCGTGCATATTGAAAACATAACTTCGAAGCTGTGTATGATACTCTACTTAGACATAGTATTAAGGAATACAATACGAGGTTTATTGCTTAACCATTAAACTTTGTATATAAGACATCGACATGATCATATGAATGCTATTGTGATTATGTATGGGTATGAGCGGAGATTTCATCCTAGGAAAATCCCAGGATCGAAATAAATTGAGAATCTTATAATTAAGGTTTCTTAGTTTTTATATGCTATTTAATTTCCAGCAATTAAATGCATATCTTTAGAAAATAATAATTAGTAATGTGCATTTACTGATTATAGATTTTTCTATTGGGATTTCGGTCAATATTTGGACAGTGCATTTCAAGGAGTTATGAAAACCGAATTTGTGTTTATTGCATATCTTTGAGAATATTCGGTTTTGGAAATTCCTTGTTGGCCAAACTTCCTTGTCTATAAATATTGAAGTTTGCAGTTCTAGCAAACTAATCCTCAGAGCCAGCAAAACTATCTTAGTGTGTTGTTACTGGTGGAGCCGCCTATCGGAGAGGAAAGTACCCTAATTAGGAGAAATCTTTTACGGTCGCTCGGTTTAAAGACTTCTTTGGGATTGAAAAGCTCTATTAGTACCGTTGGTGGGAAACTAGATAATTGCAGTTTATTTTAGTTTTCGATTGATTTGATTGACTAACGGTTGTTGAACTTTGATTGCACCTAGTTTGTTTATGCTTGAGAATCTTCTCTTCTGATATAAGATTCACTCAAACTAGATCGAAGTTTCGACGGGGATCTTTAGACTGTTTGTAGATCTAAAGACGTCTTGTGATAATACAACGTTAACAGACTCCGTTCTGTGTGTGATTGATCACAAGAGATTCAAGTTGATTATGTGCAGGTGCTGATTGAAGATCAAAGAAGATTTGAAGACAAGAAGACTTTTTGGGTTCATAATCTTTGGTGTGCACAATACTTGTTTCGGCGTGAAAGGGATCCAACTATAATCGGCTTATCCTTGTGATATATTGGATTGATTAGTTGAGTAGATATGCATCAATACAATTCTTTGTGATTCAAAGTATTGATTGCAAAATCTTGACAATTACTTTGGTAGTTGTTATTGGATAAATCTAAGAACCTGACAAAGGAGTTTATTGGGATAAACGGAAGAGCCTTTTGTCGAACTCATATCACTTGCTTGGTCTCAACTATACGAAGTTGGTTTGGTTTTGTATAGCGGCTTAATCCTGAGAGTATTCAATATTGGACAAGGTCCCGGGGTTTTTCTGCATTTGCGGTTCCTCGTTAAGAAAATCTTGTTGTGTCTTTTACTTTTCTATTCCCGCAATTATAATTGTTTTTATTATAATTAGAAGTAAAATACACAAACGTTAATTCCTATTTACTTGATAGTAATCCTATTGTGTTTGGTTAAGTCCGAACCATTTATCAAGTAAACATTCGTTGTTGTATTGTCTCGATCTTGTATCCATAGTCAATCACACAGGTTATCTTGTTGTCGTATTATCTCGATCTCGTATCCATAGACGATCACACGAAGTGTGAACCGATTAGTTGTATTGTCTCGACTCGGTCTATAGACAATCACTTTCGAATAAAGGACCTATAGGTGAAAAAGTTTTAGATTGAGGTATATTTGGGTACCCTCGTCTTTTCAATTGGTATCAGAGCTGGAAAACACGAAAAGATCTAACAATCTGTGTTTGATGCGATCCAACCTATAAGAAATGAGTCAAAGTAAAGTTAAGCGAGAGCGAAAACTAAAGAAAGACTCAGTTAATGTATCGCAAGACGTTGAAAGTTTTGATTTTAAGAAATGCTTAAAAGGAGCTTTTTCATCAAGTTCTACTTGCTCTTCTGAGAATAAGTATGAATGTTCTCTAGACGAGACTAAGTTAATCCCTGTATTCGAAATCAATGATTCAGACTCTGAAAAATGTCTTTTTGATAACGAGAATTTTTTGAGTTCTATGCTTGAGATTTCTGATGAAAGATCAAGTGTAAAAACATCTGAACTAAAGGAATTAAGCAAACAATTCCTTATTTGTTATAATGAACTTCTTTCAGCACTTGAAAGAGTAAGAGATTTAACCTTAAAGTTTCAAAATCTCGATGAAGAGCATAACTTGCTGAAAGAAAAATTCTCACAACAAATTCAGAGTCTTAAAGACAAAGTATGTGCTAGTCTTTCTCGAGCGTAGCTTTTAGAGAAAGATCGTGATGCTACTCTTGAAAAAGTACATTTCTTGGAAGAGAAACTTGCTGATTATGATGCAAGGATTAGCTCTCAACAAAAGAGTTTTGAAGAGAAAGAAGGTGAATATCTCTCCCGAGAAAAACGCCTTGAGGATGATCTAGCTAGTGCTCTTGAGAAAATCAAGGTGTTGAAAGAAGAAAATTTGGACCTTAAAAAGTTCAATGCTAGCTCAAACAAGTTAACCTCAATGTTAGAAGCAAGTATAAATCATCGTGATACACGAGGATTGGGCTATAAGGGAATAGATTCTTCAAGTATTAGCAAAGAGGTAAAATTTGTTAAAGCTAAAAATACTTCTAAACCAGAGGCTTCCACTGATTAAAAAATGCTCGTATTTCTCGTAAAGAAATAAAACCAGTCAAGCCTAAGAATCATGTTCAACCATTCTCTTCAAGTACGACAATCAAAGAGAGCACTTCTGCTAATGTCAAGGAAGCAACAAAGTTGAACAAAGATAAGAAGAAGAAGAGGAGGAAGAAAAATCGTCGAGCTCCAATACAAGAGGATCCACAAAAAGGTAACATTAAAACTCACACTTCTTATGTTACTAAGCATTGTTGTTATTGTGGTAATAAAGGGCATGTGGAATGGGGGTACAATATTCGTAAGTTAAAAGATACACTTTCTTTTGTATCAAACGAATTGGCTAATATTGCTCCCCAAAGGAACTCTGATCGATATTGTCCAAAGTTTAGGCAAAAGAATTATTATAATGATAAATAATGTTTTGCCTACGCTTGTCAAAGCCATCTTATAAAAGACCCTATTATAGAAAAAGAGATGACTTTGCAAATGCTAAGACAAGATCTGATGTTCCAAATTGGAGAAAACTATTTAGCAAAGTATCCAAAAGGACAATCGTCCTAATGGTATGAAGGAGAAAGCTTCTCCTGCGAAACCCAACTCTAAATGGGTCCCAAAGTCCTCCATAGCCAAGAAGGGACCAAAAGTTAGTCACAAGAATGACTCTCAGCTATTAATTGTTGGTGACAATAATTACAAGAGTCTCCTTGAAAGACTAAAGAAAGACATCATGTTTGAAATCTCTTGTACTAGTAAAGGTTGTGATAATGACACTCTCCATCACAAGTCAAAGAAGAAAAACAAGAGATGGAACAAGAGAAAACAAACCAAGCAAGAGGTCAAGAATGATGATTCCGTCTTAGTCACTCATGACGAACAAGACAAGGCTCAACTCAACACAACCTAGTTGTGTTAGAATGTGCATGCTCACCTTGGTGCTCAATCTTTTGAAAGGTGAGGAAGTACATGAAACTGAGCACGTGATCTCTCGGTTATTATATGACTAATTAACACCTTTAGGGAGATTTCTTTTCTTCTATACTCATACTTTCTCTATCTATATTTGAGGTTTTGATAGAAACGGTAATTTTGAGTTTATGATGTTGATATCTACTGATCATATATGTGTATCTCTATTTTTTACGGTTAAAACGAGCCAAAAATCACCGAATTCGGATATCGTATGCAAAAGTTATGTCAAAAACAGTTTAGTGTTGTGATCCGTCACAAATAACTCTTGGGAACCGATCCTAGTGATAGGTGCATGCGAAGGAGAGTAAACTATTTTGCCCATAACTTTTTCGTCCGAACTCGGAATGACCTCATTCTTTTTGCGTTGGTTTCGAAATTCAATTACCTACAAGATAGAGGTAATTGAAATAATTGATTATTTGTTGAAAATTTATGGTGTATTGCATTTGTGTTTATGGGATGTTTGATTTCGGTTTCATAACCTTGATATTCGATCTCATAATGTGTAAACCCTTATGGTTTGGGTGACTTTTTGATTTAGCGGGATTAAGTTCTAGTCCATGTTGGTAGGATTTATCAAAGGATCATGAGGGGTTCTTGTAGAAACAATATGTTGAATCTTTTGGTTTAGCATAAAAGCATATGTGTTTCGAGGTTTCAACTTTTGCATCGCATAGTTAAAACCGGTTTTCAACCTTTCTCTGGTAAAGGTTGCTCTTTGTTGTTGTTCTTTTGTTTTGGTGGGAGGATGACAACTTTAATGGGGGAGAGTTCTAAGTGAACTTGCGCTTAGTGGCATATCTTAAGAGGAGAAGAGGATGTGGAATTTGAGGTAACAATCTTGTTAGTTAATTGTTATCCTGTTTAAGAAAATCATGATTTTATTTCATATCTTTATTGCTTTTGCTTAACAAAATTTCGGTACAATTGATGTTGATTCCATTATTTGTGTATGGATGTTTGATTGTGATTCAATTGTTTCCGGTTAAGATAAATGATTATGCAAGTTGACTTATTTGGTTTGTATGGATTATTTATGGCTTAACAAAAGTGTTTCGGGATCATTTGTTTAGTCCAAGTGATTTCCGGAAAAGAGAAACTAAGATTTTCGGATCTTAGTTAGACTTATCAAATGTGGAGGTTTTGGTTATTCAAGTCTAACCGAATGCCTTGACAAGAATTACTAGTTAACTAACCTAGTATTTGTCTTGTTTAAAAGTGAAAGGTCTAAGTTATTATTGAGAATAATTAGAGCCTAATGAGAAAAATAAAGTTAATTATGATCTTTATTTTGGTCTTATCGAACAAGCTATTGTATTTGTACAATCGGTTTAGCAAGAGAACTAAGGCGCATAGTCAATTTTTAATATGCTAAACTATTAGGGAAAATTGCTTCGGGAAATTGTTTCCTAGATAACATGTTAAAACCAAATTAATTGTAGTTTCGGTTTTAATATTGGTTATCTAAAATGGTATGCATAACCCTCGTGCTCAACTCTTATAGGTTTGCAAATTCTCTTTGTGAGATTTGTAAGATCCTTTCTGTTTGTCCTTTATTTTTTCGTTTCTTTGTCATTTTGTGACAAAAAGGGGGAGAAATATATGGAGTAAACAAGTGATATTGACTTGTTGTGAGTTGGTATCACTAAGGGAAAGGACATTTGTGCTATAACGTTTATTTTAATGAAAAGAGTGAAAGCATAGACTAAGGGGGAGTCACATACCATATGATACGTAGTTATGAGGAACTACATGAAAATAACAAAGACGTGCGGATTGAAAAACTACCTATCTCACCTTTAGGGGGAGTATTAGCTTGTTATTATAATGTCAGCAACGACATTTAAGGATTGAATTTAATGCAGGTTTTGTGCTGTTGAACTTGGAATCAAGCATATGTGTATAATGAATTTTTGTAATTTGTTTATCCATATGTTGTAAGATTTTTGTCACTAAAATTGACAAAGGGGGAGATTGTTAGAGCATAGCTCGGTTGAACCCACCAAGCGTTGGTATGTCAAGTTTGGTTGTCATATTTTAGTGAATCAAAACTCATTTAAAGAGTCGCTTGATTATATACTAGAGTCAACTTCGTATAGGTTAGCTTGAAAGTGTTATGATATGAGACTTACAAGTATTACATGAAAACTTGAAGAATGTGAAGAAGTATGGAGCTACAACGACAACATCATCCTTCCTCTTGAGGTTAGTAATATTTTACTTGAACAGTTTCATTCCCCAAAGTATCTTTCAAGTCGTGCATATTGAAAACATAACTTCGAAGCTGTGTATGATACTCTATTTAGACATAGTATTAAGGAATACAATACGAGGTTTATTGCTAAACCATTAAACTTTGTATATAAGATATCGACATGATCATATGAATGCTATTGTGATTATGTATGGGTATGAGCGGAGATTTCATCCTAGGAAAATCCCAGGATCGAAATAAATTGAGAATCTTATAATTAAGGTTTCTTAGTTTTTATATGCTATTTAATTTCCAGCAATTAAATGCATATCTTTAGAAAATAATAATTAGTAATGTGCATTTACTGATTATAGATTTTTCTATTGGGATTTCGGTCAATATTTGGACAGTGCATTTCCAGGAGTTATGAAAACCGAATTTGTGTTTATTGCATATCTTTGAGAATATTCGGTTTTGGAAATTCCTTGGTGTCCAAACTTCCTTGTCTATAAATATTGAAGTTTGCAGTTCTAGCAAACTAATCCTCAGAGCCAGCAAAACTACCTTAGTGTGTTGTTACTGGTGGAGCCGCCTATCGGAGAGGAAAGTACCCTAATTAGGAGAAATCTTTTACGGTCGCTCGGTTTAAAGACTTCTTTGGGATTGAAAAGCTCTATTAGTACCGTTGGTGGGAAACTAGATAATTGCAGTTTATTTTAGTTTTCGATTGATTTGATTGACTAACGGTTGTTGAACTTTGATTGCACCTAGTTTGTTTATGCTTGAGAATCTTCTCTTCTGATATAAGATTCACTCAAACTAGATCGAAGTTTCGACGGGGATCTTTAGACTGTTTGTAGATCTAAAGACGTCTTGTGATAATCCAACGTTAACAGACTCCGTTCTGTGTGTGATTGATCACAAGAGATTCAAGTTGATTGTGTGCAGGTGCTGATTGAAGATCAAAGAAGATTTTAGACAAGAAGACTTTTTGGGTTCATAATCTTTGGTGTGCACAATACTTGTTTCGGCGTGAAAGGGATCCAACTATAATCGGTTTATCCTTGTGATAGATTGGATTGATTAGTTGAGTAGATATGCATCAATACAATTCTTTGTGATTCAAAGTATTGATTGCAAAATCTTGACAATTACTTTGGTAGTTGTTATTGGATAGATCTAAGAACCTGACAAAGGAGTTTATTGGGATAAACGGAAGAGCCTTTTGTCGAACTCATATCACTTGATTGAAAAGAGTTGTTACCGAATAGATTTGGTGTTCCTTTACTGTTTGGAATACGAACCAAAGGAATTGTTCCAAGTGCGTGACTTATTAACAAGTTGGAGGTGCAGGGATACAGACGGAACTAGGTGAACTATTGGTTTAGTTGCTTGGTCTCAACTATACGAAGTTGGTTTGATTTTGTATAGCGGCTTAATCCTGAGAGTATTCAATTCTGGACAAGGTCCCGGGGTTTTTCTTCATTTGCGGTTTCCTCGTTAACAAAATCTTGATGTGTCTTTTACTTTTCTATTTCCTCAATTATAATTATTTTTAATATAATTAGAAGTAAAATACACAAACGTTAATTCCTATTTACTTGATAGTAATCCTATTGTGTTTGGTTAAGTCCGAGCCATTTATCAAGTAAACATACTTCGTTGTTGTATTGTCTCGATCTTGTATCCATAGTCAATCACACAAGTTATCTTTTTGTCGTATTGTCTCGATCTCGTATCCATAGACGATCACACAAAGTGTGAACTGATTAGTTGTATTGTCTCGAATCGGTCTATAGACAATCACTTTCGGAAAAGGTACTTATATGTGGAAAAGTTTTAGATTGAGGTATATTTGGGTACCCTCGACTTTTCACTGTGTGATTCTAGTTGCGACTAGAGTCGATTCTCTTTTAACCTTAGGTTTTTCACGAAACCCTGTAGGTTAACGACTTAAAGACTTCATTGGGATTGTGAAGCCAGACCCAACTATTTTCTCTGTAGTTGCGTGTTCTGATCTTGCTTTCTTATATCGTATTGAGTACTATCTTCTCTAAGATTTGCTCGATATTTAATCTCCGATAGGCAAGATTAAAAGTAGTCACAAACATCTTCGTCTCATCGTTTGTGATTCCACAATATCTTTTTTCGCTACCGTACGATTAAGATTATTATGAGGTGATTGATAATACTAGGCTGTTCTTCGGGAATGTAAGTCCGGGTTATCAATTAGTTCCTGTGCACCTTGATTTATCAAAATACCGAACAAAACTCGTAGGTATTTCTGTGGGAGATAGATTTATCTATTCCAATAGATTTTTCTGTGTGAGACAGATTTGTTTATCAAGTCGACTTTGAGTCGTATCAACTGTTAGTTGTGGGTGAGATCAGTTAAGGGAATCAAGTGCATAGAATCCTGCTGGGGTTCAGAGACGTAAGGAGCATAACTGTACCTTGATCAGTGTGAGATTGATTAGGGCTCAACTACATTCCAGTCCGAAGTTCATTGGTAGTAGGCTAGTATCTGTAGCGGCTTAATATAATGTGGTGTTCAAAGCTGGACTAGATCCCGGGGTTTTTATGCATTTGCGGTTTCCTCATTAACAAAACTTATGGTGTCTGTGCTATTTCTTTTCCGCATTATATTTTGTTATATAATTGGAATATCACAGGTTGTGCGTTGAATTGATCAATTGGTAAATCCAACCTTTGGTTGTTGATTGAAATTGATTGATCCTTGAACAATGGTCTTTGGTACCGTTCAAGTTATTTCTCTTATATTCAATCGGGCTCGCAAATTCCTATTTGCTGATTGCGAATTGAATTAAGAGATAGAGATATAAAACTCTTTGATATACTTTTCTATAGATTGAGTCTGACTGTCTAGTTGATTCTCTTAAAAGTATATTGGAGTTTGTCTATTCAGATTTCCGAACGAAATATTGGGTGTGGTTGTTGGACCCCCGCTTTTTCAAGGATAGTGAACCAAATTGCTTTAGCCAGCTCACAATGTAGAATGATATGGGCGTCTGTTTCTGGGACTTTCTTGCAGAAAGGACAAGAGTAATCCTCCATCTGAATGTGTCTTCCCACTCTGGTTCTAGTTTGTAATATATCTTTTAAGCATCTCCAAAGAAAAAGGTTGAGTTTGTAGGGAAGCTTTAAGTGCCATATCTTCAACCAGAATTTTTGTTCCTCTCTGCTGATGCAATATTCATTGATTTCTTGGATCAAAGCTTTATATGTAGATTGAACAGTGAAAGTACCATTTCTTGTTAAACTCCAATAGATGGTGTCTCTGGCATTTGCTGGGATTCTTATTTCTTGAATTTTCTTGCTTTCAGAAAGGTTAAATTTTTTTATTTATTTTTTGAATATTCCATTGTTTGGTGTCTTGCTGGATCAAGCTCTGAACTGTGTCATTATTTCCTGAGTGCTGAGTTGCATTTGAGAGTTGTGTGTGATGAGTATTTGCAATCCAGTTATGTCTCCATATCTTTATCCTAGAACCATCACCAACACTCCACACATAATACTTCTTCACTATCTGCAGGCCTTTATATATGCTTTTCCATATCCATGAACCTTGAGCAGTAATTTCATCACATAATGGGTCTTTATTGTAGAAGTATTTAGCCCTCAGAATTCTAGCACAGAGAGAGTTTTGGTCTGTAATCATCCTCCAAGCCAATTTTGCAAGCAGAGCATCATTAAATTTTGTGGTATTTTTGAATCCCATACCTCCAAATCTTTTTGGTTTGCACACAGAGCTCCAAGAAATTGGGTTCATTCCTTTCTTGTTGTCAGATCTCCCCCAATATCTTCTTTGAATTCTGTCAAGAGAATCGGTCACATGCTTTGGCATTTTGAAGCATCACATCTGATAGTTAGGCATGGTGCCTAGAACTGACTGCACTTGAGTTGATCTTCCATCCTGATCAATAATTTTTCCTTGCCAAGTACTTAACCTGCTCTGCATTTTTTTTTCTATTGGTTTAAAACTTTCTTTTTTGTTTTTACCCAAGAAGAGAGGCAAACCAAGGTATTTTTCATTCAAACCCATAGTCTTCATTTGAAGTAAGCTTGTAAGATGAGAACATCTTTGAGGATACATGTGTTTTTTGAAGAATACACTGGATTTCTTGAAATTTATAACTTGTCCTGAAGCAGAACTGGATTTGTTGATGATGTCCAGCAGGTTCTTTATATCTTGATCTTTGCCTTTGCAGAATAGAAGGCAATCATCTGCAAAAAGCAGATGATTAATACTTGGGCTATGCTGGCTTGGTTTGATGCCTTGGATTTTCTTTAGACTTTCATCTTTGCATAACATTCTTGAGAATCCTTCCATATAAAGAATGAATAAATATGGAGATATTGGGTCACCTTGACGTAGACCTCTTGTAGGGATGAAAGGTTGGCAAGAAGTACCATTAATAAGTACAGACACTGAAGTGGTTCCAATGCATTGGTTAATAATTTGGCACCATTTGTTGCAGAAACCAAGTTGCTTCATGATATCCATTAAGAACTTCCATTCAATCCTGTCGAAGGCTTTCGACATATCCAACTTGATACCCACTTCACCAAATTTATTTCTACTTTTTTTCATGTGATCAACAATTTCATGAGCTATTATTGTGTTATCTGAGATGTTTCTGTTTGGAACATAGGTTGCTTGAAGAGGAGAGACTATTTTCTCTAGGATAGGTTTGAGTCTGTAAGCAAGGATTTTTGAGATTATTTTGTAATTTATGTTGCAAAGGCTTATGGGTCTGTAATCTGAAGGGTTTTGTGGAATATTCCACTTTTGGTATCAGTGTTTGAAAGGTGTAATTGAGTTCTTTAAGAAGGTAGCCATTTCTATAAAAAAATATGTCATGAGTGTAACATCATTACCTACTATATTCCAGCATTGTTGATAGAATCCTGCTTGAAATCCATCCGGCCCCGGTGCTTCCCATGGTTTGATTTGAAAAACTGTATTTTTGATTTCTTCCATGTCTGGTATTTTTGTTAATCTTGCATTGTCTTCTGTTGTAATGCATGGGCTGATAAGGTTTAGGATTTCTTCATTTGTTTGTGGATTTGAAGTAGTTGTGATGGTGCTGAAATGGCTGTTGAGAAGTTGCTTTATGTCCTTTCTATTAGAATGCCACAAACCCATATCATCTTTGAGAGAATCTATATGATTTCTTCTTTCCTGTAGTTAGCCCTTGAGTGAATATACTTGGCATTTCTGCTTTCTTTCTTCAACAAATTTTCTCTAGAGTTTTGATACTTCATGTCAGAATCCATTTTGTACCAGTATCTCAGCTCTTTTTGTAGATTCTCCAAAGTATTGTTGTTGTTGAACCTTTGATTTTCTTGAGCTTCTTGAATTTTCTTCTCCACCTCCTTGATGTGTTTGTTTACATTGCCAAAGACTTCATAGTTCCATCTCTTGATTTATTTTTTGGTGATTTTCATCCTTGAAACAGTTTGGAAAGCAA
This sequence comes from Papaver atlanticum, assembly GCA_023531105.1. Classification (NCBI taxonomy): domain Eukaryota; kingdom Viridiplantae; phylum Streptophyta; class Magnoliopsida; order Ranunculales; family Papaveraceae; genus Papaver; species Papaver atlanticum. The sequence goes on from JAJJMB010012638.1 coordinate 406,096, forward strand.
CAGATCCTTGTTGTGGTTGGCTCCAGGCTTTTGCAATAACTTCTTTGCAGGAGTCTTGTTGTATCCAGTTTTCGTAGACCCTTAATGGTTTCTTGAAATCTTTCTCAGCTGGGTTTGTGTGAAGTAGAATTGGTGTGTAATCTGAATCAAAAGCTGTAAGACTGTAAGTTATTGTTGAATGAAAGATGTCATGCCATTTTTTTTTTAACATTGCTCTATCTAGTTTTTCCTCCACCAATTGATCACTTTGTTTGTGGTTGCTCCAAGTGTATGGGTATCCTGAGAATTTGACATCTAGTAAATAAGTTTGAAGAAGCTACTCTTTGATGTGTTTATTGATGCTTGACTGTTCAGGAGCTTCCTTTGAGTTCTTCTCTTGAGAGTTGATAGTGATATTTAGATCTCATATTATCATCCATGGAATCTGCATGTTCTGGCTTATTGAAGTAGTTGATTCCCATAGTTCCTTCTTTTCTTGATATCTTAGGCTACCGTATAAATATGTTAACAACCATTGCACATTTTGAGGACTAGATGTGACCATGACTTCTATTTGATTTCTCTGTTCATTGATTATCTGAATTCCCATTCCCTCTTTCCATATGAGAGCAATTCCTCCAGAGAGGCCAATAGAGGACTGTGACCCAAAGTTAGGATAACCAAAATATCTTATAAAAGAATTAGTTTTTGTGTTATTAGTTTTGGTTTCTGATATGAAAACTATGTCAGGGTCATTACTATGAATGCAATGTCTCAGATGGTCTCTGGTATCCTTTTGGCCAATGCCTTGGCAATTCCAAGATAGAATTTTCATTTGCTCAAATTCTTTTTTTAAGTAGTTCAAAGAAGAAGCATAAAAACTGTAAATATGGAAATTTGATAAAAAAGAAACTCAGATGAAAAAATTGTGCTTCCAAAGTTACTTGTGAGATAAAGAAAATGGTTACCTTATTTTTTTTTCCTATATGATGATGGTACTCAGTAATAGCATTGTAATTTTGGTCCCAGTCCCCTCCCTGGTCATGGTCATGCTCCTGAATTTCTTGGTCATTCTGGTATACACTGTTCTCAGCTTGACTGTCTGCATCCATGTATATAGGATTGTCAAAGTTGATAGCTCTTGCCACGTTTTCTCGAACTCTTTTTCCTCTTCTCTGATTAGAACCTTCACCCATCTCACCATGACTTCTAATTTCCTCAGTGAATACAACAGTAACATGATAACCATCTGAAGGTCGTTGGAACGGAACCTTGTTAACTGATGCAGCTTTCTTTTTGGAGATTTTCTTTTTAATGGTTATTGGAGATCCATCTCCATACTTTGGGCTCATTGCCATGACATCCTGTAGGGACAGATTAGTTTTTCCAAACTTGAAGAGAGCTTTGTCAGCAAGAGCTCTAACAAAATTTACTTTCCTTCACACTCATCTTCATCATGAGCTAACACGAAACAAGCTGGGCATAGATTTCCTGAATGCTTTTGGTAGTAGAAGGGAATCCATTGAGTGTAGCCAGCACCATTCTCAGTTAACAGACCTCTAATTAGAGGTGTTTTCACATTGATTTTGATGTTAGCACTGACGACATTTGAGTCCACCGGATTTCCATCTTCTGGATCAAGAGCTATGACTTCCCCCAATTTTTTTGCAAACTTGAACAGTGTTTCTTCTTCAAAAAGTTCTGGTGGTAAATCTTTGAAATCTACCCAGAATTTTTGGGTGCTGAAATCCATTTTTTGTATCTGCACAAAAGAGTTGTATGGCTTAACCATAAAAAGACAGCCATTCACTGACCATGGAGCATTTTCAAGAACCCAATTGACTTGATCCCCAATTTGAAAATCTGACTATGAAGTAGTTTGGTGAAGGATTTCTTATTTGGATTTTCTTAACTTTCTTTGGCCAAATATTTTTGAGATGGAATTCAAGATTTTCCGGCTTCAATGGTTCAGCAGCAAGAAGTTTCCCTACAATGCTAGTAGCCCACTTTGAGATTCCTCTGTCAAGATTGACACTGGAGTAAACGAAGGTTTGACGAATTTCATCTGACTCAGAGTTGTTGAGGTTTTTTCCATCAGATGTTCTTCAAGGTATTTCAAGTCTCCCAAATTTGGTTCCATAGTTTTGAAATCTGATGAAGGTTTTAGGACTAGGTTTAGAATTGATATTATGGTTATGATGTTGAACGATAACCTTAATCTTATCCTTTTTATAGGATGAATGAATGGATTTGAACTGAGACGTGTTGAAATTGTCATAAATTTGTTAACACTTATCTTCCAACAAGAAGAGGTAGCCGAATTCTGTGCTTCAACAGAGAAACGAGAATCGAGTTTAGAGATAGTTTTCTCCGCCATTGACTTGAACAAAGACGATAACTTTGAAAACATCAACCTTTTGGCGGACAACCTTTAGCAATGACTACTTTGTACCATCACAAGGCAACAAAGACCAGGCATAACCTTAACACCTGCAAGCCATAGATACCAAAACCAGGAGGGTAAAAGCGAAACTGAAAACTCTAAATTAGGTTAAATCACTGACATGCAAATCTCGAAAATAGGTAGAAGCAATTTAAGACATGAAGAACAAAAATCGAGATTCAGACAAAGATAAAGTGGTTAAAGTTGAATTAAACGCAAAAGAACAGAAAAGAGCATTAACTAACATGATGGGTAGTTGCAGGAATCAAAGATTCATTAATGGCGAAGAGAAGGATTTGAGTTGACTTTCCTTGAATGATTTTGACTAATCGCCTTTGACCCAGAGCTCCTCCATTTCACTAGCTTCGTTAAGGTCACTAGATCAAACCACACCAAGACTAAGACTTCTTTTATTAAAAACTCATTTTTCTCCAACACTTATCGCTCTATATTTAGATATGGTTGGCATACTATTCTTCCGCTAAAGGCCTCTACTTAGAGTTTCTCAAACATTGAATCTAATGTGAACTTTTTCATCCGGAAACATCTGAAATATGTTGTCTAAGTATGAGATTTTGTTTCCTGGACGGCTAAATAAACTATTCTCTCAGTTGGTCTCAGTCTTTTTATTTGCGAATTAAGTTAATTTCAACTGCGTGTGGCAGAGAACTCAGCGACCAGAAATTCGATCCGACACCCATGTCAGGTGCCACATGGCATTTCTGCAGCAAAGAAGAAGAAACCCCAGTGCAAATAAAACATGATGGGGTTAGACTTTTACGAGAGAAGAAGGAAAAGTAGTTGAAATCTTGGAGCTAAGAGTGACTATTAAGTCTCAAAGACGTTCCATTAGATGTAGTTAGATCTATCTATTTGGCTGGAAACCCACGACCAAAAGGTTAAGAGCCTTGCGCTCTACCAACTGAGCTAGACGGGCATATGCCAAGTCAATCAATCTGGACTATAGTGGCTTTCCTGGCTGGCTGGCTATTCCCTGTTGTTCTCCATCGTATGATTCGTATTATTCGCAAATGAAATTTCAACTGCGTGCGACAGAAAATAAAAGACATGTCGGTGCCCGTAAGACGTATATGTTGTAAAGAAGAAATCCAGTGCATAAGGCTGTTACAACAACTTCATATTCTTTCTATTTGTACGGGAGCTTTCCAATAAACCAAGATCTATGTAACTGGACTGGTTTAAATGGTCATGTTTGATTTGTTAAGAGCAAAACCAAACAAAGTAACATCTCTCTGCATAAAGCAGTTGTGTTAGGATCATCAAGTGATCCCGAATTTGCACTAGCTCTGGAATGTCCGAGTAACTTTTGAACTAAAAATATAGCACTAGCTAAGAGATCCCTTCTTTGTGGTCTTCCGGGCTTGTCCTGAATGAAATAGACCACATGTCAACGGATTCAGAAAAAAAAAACTTGATCATGTCCATCACCCAACATAGATCAATGATCTCATTCGCACCCATAATTGCAACCATTTCCGATAAGAATATAAGCAAAATAATAACTAAAACAAGCTTAAAGAAATTCGTGTTCTTTGGGCATACTTTCATAAGGTACAAAGAACGTTTAAGCTCAGTTTTTTTCTTCTAATATGAACCTATACATTCAGTACAAAGAAGTTCGTGTCCTTTGCATAGTACTTTTACATTCAGTCATAAATATTACTGCATTCATTTTCTCTTACGAGGAAATTTATAAATACATGCGAAACATTTCATTGTAATGATTTTGTTGATAAGTTCATCAGCGTACTTTCTCCCTTTCTTCCAAAATAACTGAGATCCAACAACCATACCTATCCCCATCAAAAATCCCGAAAAAGTCACCGCGAGTAATATCCAATCCGGTTCGTTATCAGAAGAAGTTAAGAAATCTTGTGGTGCCTCCTCAGTACTGCTGCAGTTTTTTGATAGGGGAGAACCACATAACCCGTCATTTCCTTCGAAGGAACTTGCCTGGAAAGTTTGAAACTGATTACCTGGTGGGATTCTTCCAACTAGTTTGTTAAAGGAAAGGTTCAAGACTGCAAGGAACGATAAGCCAGCTAATTCATAAGGAATTTCTCCTGACAACTTGTTTGACGAAAGGTCTAATGACTCAAGATTTTTAAGTTTTCCCAAAGTTGATGGGATTTTTCCTTCGAAAGCATTGCTTGAGAAATTAAGAACGTTGAGCGACGTAAAATTTCCAATTACATCCGGTATCTCCCCTTCAAATTTATTATTGGAGAAGTCAATGCTAGTGAAAATTATTAAGATCTTTACCAGGTCCATGTCTTGTCCTTTGCTCGTAACCGTCACTGCTTGTTGGTAACTATTGTCAGTGAATGCAAATCCGAATCCTATTATTTGATCCTTGTGGTTCCGTGTTGCTTCTTCTTCGTCTACCATCATAGTCTTCCAACTAGAAAAACATTCTTTGGGTAGAATACCCGAAAAGTTATTAGAAGAGATGTCTATAATTTGTAACATTGCCAAGTTACACTTAGTTTCACCATTCCCCAAGGGACCTTGAAATCTGTTGTTTTGCAACACAAGAACACGTAGCTCGGGCATCGATCCTAACCAGGACGGGAAACCACCGCTTAACTGATTATTTCCAACATCTAGAACCTCTAACATGGTACAGTTAGCAAGAGAACTTGGTAGCTTCCCTTCAAATTTGTTTTCATTGAGATTGAATGTCCTCAAATCACAAGACTCTGGATAAGAATTAAAATCATCTGGGGGTATACTTCCTTGTGAACGCCAGACATGAGGTATTTGTCCACTTAAGCTGTTTCTTCTTAAATTTAGAACTCTGAGTCTTGCCATGGACTTTAGACATGGAGGTATTTGTCCACTCAAGTTGTTGAATGATAGATCAAGAACTTCAAGACTAGCTTCACATATCCACGCAGGTATTTCTCCATTAATTTGATTGTTCGAAAGAGAGAAAAACATAGCACTTGAGAGATAAGATGAAGCATTTGGGATTATTGAAGTAAGGTTGTTTGATGAGTAATCCAAGAAAAAAGCTGATGGTGGCAAAATTGGATTCTTTCCTTGAAGCATGTTGGAGTGGAGGTCAATGTATTTCATCGATGTGAAGCTATTGGCAGGGAAAGGCCGGTCAGGATCCTCCAAAAGGTTGCGAGAAAGATTTAAGCTGTCGAGACTCCCATCGCCGATTTTCCAAATCCAGTTGGGTATTTTTCCTTGAATTTGATTATTTGAAAGATCTAGAGTGGTCAGTTCAGTGTTTTCCAAGAGACTTGGGATTTTTGTCAGGTTACATGAACTTAATGCCAAAAAGCTAATTTGGAGAACTAATACAGGATTTGAACTAGAACTGATTACTGACAATCTGTTATTCGAGAGGTCGAGATCTGTAAGATTTTTCAACTTGTTGAAAAGTGTATCTAAATCTACTTTGCCACTGAAATTATTTGAAAAAAGCGTAAGAGTGTCAAGTTTAGATAGTTCAAACAATGTTGCTGGAATAGGTCCCTGCAGCTTATTCATACTCAAATCAAGGGTCTCTAGAGAAGATAAAGATCCGTTGGAAAATTCACCAAGTTGACCGCTGAACTGATTCTCAGAAAGATCCATGTATTGTAGTGAAGGTATGGCAAACAAAGCCATTGGAAGTGTTCCAGTGAAACTGTTTTCTGATAGGTCTAAATATTGAAGTTGTTTGAGTTGTGACACTGAAGCAGGGATTGATCCATTAAATCTACAATGCCAGAGATCTAAGCGGGATAAAAATCTAAGGTTACCTATGGAGTTCGGTAACTCGCCAGAAAAACTTGTGTTTAGCAATATTAACTCCTGAAGCAGTCCATGCATAGGAAAATCTGGTAATGAACCTTGAAGATGATCATTATTTGCTAGGTAGAGTTTCTGAAGTGTTCTTACCTTGAGAATCCTTTCTGGGAAGTTCCCATGCAATTCACAAGAACTCAAATCTAAAAAAGTCAAGTTGCGGAATTCGCTAAAGAACTCTGGTATTTCACTGGATATATTATTCCCGCTGAGTCGTAATTCATAGAGTGATTGAAGTTGTGTAAGAGATTTATCAAATGGACCTGACAGATAACAGTTGGATAGACTCAAGACTTGTAATTTAGGTAGTGAACTCGACAACGCGTTACACCACTTGCTACCTTGTGCTGATATGTTTACACCGTCTAAAGAGAGTACTCTAAGATCTTTTAAATTACGAGTAAGCGTATTAAGATCAGGATTGTTCAATGTGAATGGAATACTTCCCGGAAATTGATAAGTAGCAAGATCGAGCGTAACTAACCTTGTCATACGCGAGAATGAAATTGGAATCTGCCCATTAAAACCCGAATTTGACAGATTGAGGTAAGTCAAGTTGACTAGCCTATCAAACCCCGTCGGAACCGGTATAGAACCGAAGTAGTTGAATGCCAAATTCAATCTCTCAAGATACCGGAATTTGAATAAACTACTGGAACTATTTACTCCATCTTCAATGGATTCATTACTAAGGTCTAAGCTAATAACATGACCACTTTTATCACATGTAACACCATCCCAAGAAGAACAACAATCGATATTTGAACTCCAAGAAGTACGCTTCGACGTAGAAGAAGAAGATACAAGACTTTGATTCAGTTGCACTAACAAAGTCTTTTGATCCTTCAAACACTCCCCTTGCACCCAAATATTGTTATTGACATGTAAATGGACCGAAAACAAGAAAACCCAAGTGATGAAACTTAACAATATTATTCTCATTGATTATGATTAAATGACAAATGGGAAATTTGATATATTTTGTAGCTGGAATGCTGGATGATCAAGTTAGCTTGGGAAGAAGAAGAGTTATCGTCTCTTATAACCAGTAATCATCGAGGGTTCATTGTGTCAACTATCACTGTGCTGTTTTTTTATTAGTTAAATGCCTTAATGGTGGCTGCACAATTTCCTCCCGTTTACATCCTACACGTGTTACACAACTACTTCATTGTTTTCTTGTAATAATCTGTATATTCAGCCACCATTTGGATATTTTAGATGTCAAATCTCTTTTTAAAAAGAAGAAAAAAAAGGTCCCCATTAATCAAAAATAATAATAATGCTAGTTCATGAAAAAGAATAAGAAATAGAGAGGAATATCCGAATGTAGTAGTGATAATGGAGAAGTAAAGTGGAAGCAACATTTTGGTTTGTTAATCTATGGGCAGCAGTGCACTTCATTTGAGTTGTGGCAATTTTTTCCCAAACAGGAGTTTTTAGTGGCACGGTAACAAATCAAGGCAGAAAAACATTGCATCCGGTGAAAATACGAAATCAAATTACATTCAAACATTTTGAGATCATTTGAGCATCTAATAAGACATTACTAGACTTACTTAGTATATCAAACATTGTAAGCAGAGGCCAGAGAGTCGTCTCCCTACGAATTGAGCTACTACCAAATTCCTCCATCTTATCATTTGCGAGTGAGATTTCAATCGCGTGTGACAGAAAATTAAACCCTCAACGGAAAAAATATTCAATTCGGCACCCATGCCTGGTGCTGTACGGTGAAGAAAATCCAAATGCAAAAAAAAAATTAGACTTCGACGAGGGAAATAGAAACTTTGGAGCTAAGAATGATTATAATTTATAAGAGCAGTTCCTATGGAATGAACAAACTCAGAGTTTGTTCATTTTGCTCCCACTATAGACTCAACAAACATGAAAAATGGATGTTCAAACCAACAAATTTGTTGGTTTGTTGAGTGAGTCGGGAGATGTAGCGGGCGTTTGATGATAGAACGGGCGGCTTTAAGTAAAGCGCTGGCGCTTTACCTAATAACGCCAGCGTCTTAGCCAACAACGCTGGCGCCTTTCTTTCCAGCACCCGTTGTTGGCTCAAACGCTGGCGCCCTTCGTTACAGCGCTGATGTGATTTTAAAGTGGTAAGTAAGGTTGTCGTTCACTCGGACTTTTGAAGATTCTAGTTTTAAAATTTAATAAAAATATATACAAAAATATTACAAAGGTGCGAGAGTTACTAGGACTTAGGATTCCACCAAATTTCATTCATGTGATTCAAATAATAATTCCAATCAATTATAACTCAAATATTAAAAAATATGGACTCTTATTCTTTGCAAAAAGTAGATTTTTGAAAAGCAATGACTGTAAATCAAAAGCATGATGTATCAAAAATACATTGACCAAGCATACATCATCAAACAATATCACACCCATTCAATAAAAATCATAAATCAATTAAAAATTAATGCAAATAGTCATAAAAGAATTATTAGAATTACCACATGAGTGAAATAGGGCTTCCTCCGTCATCCCAGTGTTGGGGTTTAGCTCCTCATATTAGAAATATGCTCAAAAGTTGATTTCATTGATCAAATAAGGTGTTTTTATTAGAAAGGACGAGCTATAGTTACAGAAAGCTTGTTGTAAGGAAGGTAATGGTCGCTGAAAGTATTAAGCAAAGACAGTCAAAAACGATAACAGCTTTCTGTAGTTGAATATAAGACTACTTCTGCGACGGTTCTTGTGGGTCGAAATTCTTCGTGTTCTTTGCGACTGTTCCTTGTGGGTCAATGTTCTTCGTGTTCTTCAGGCCTGGCAGCAGCAGAAACAGCAGCAGCAGCGGCCTGTGAATCTCTTATTCTCGCCTCCTCAAGCCTTCTCAGCCCCCCAAAACTCTCGACACCCCTTCAATATGACCCAACCAATCTATTTATATCAAAAAGAGCGATTAAATCTCTCCAAAATCTTCCGAAATCTCTTTCTTTCTCTTCACGGCAAAGTTGCGGCAATTTCTTGTTTTAGAATTTCCACACATATATGGGCTTTCCTTTTGATTCTAAACTCTTCCTTAGATAGATATTAAGCCTTGGGAAGAAAATCTTGCCTTTAATCTCTCTAAAATTTCCTAAAATCGGTCACACACGTGACTTTCCATATTTTGCTGTTGAGATCAAAAACCGTCGATTGAGCCCAGTTTAATCGATTTCAACACCCATGTTAGATTCCTAGACCCATAAGGAGTCTACCCTATGAAAATCAGAGGTTTAATCGACCTTAAACTCCTCCAAATCACTACAACCAAAACTGCCAGAAAACAACCTTCACGTTTTTGGTTTCCCGCCCAAATTCAGAATTTGAACGTGAAGGGGAAAGGTTACCCCTTATCCAATGGTCACCCCTTATCTGTTGCTGGAGTCCGCATAACACTCGTCCCTTGGGTTGCATTTATCAACTTTTCGAGCCAATTTCGCCGCAAAAGCTTATTTCTCCAAAAAACACCTACAAAGAGATAAAATCCCAAAATAAGTACAAAAATGGGTACTAACATTATACACAATAGAGATGAAAATAGACACATAAATGCGTCTATCAAGCGCCAACGGCTGAATCTGGACGGCTGAAAAATCTTGTGATCTAACGGCTATAATTTCTGAGTTCTATAAATACTCTCTATTTCAACTCCAAATTCACACATTCTACACATTCTTCACTCTCAAATCATCTACAAAAATGCCTCCCAGAGTTCGTGGTGTTAGATTCACTAAAGAAAAGGATTTAGCTATTTGCAGAGCCTACGTTTTTCAAACACAAGATGAAGATTTCGGTAGGAATGCATCCCGATCGACTTTCTGGGAGAAAGTTCATGAAATGTTCGCTGCTAAAACGGGGAACATTAATCGGCGTGATTGTCACATATTGTCGCATTGGTGCAATTAGTAAAATTATAACGTAATTCGTCGCTTTGCTAATGGTGAATCACATGAACAGGCTCAACGGTGAAGCCGAACATGAAGTTGAACCAAGAACTCTAGCGATGTGGGAAGTATCTCACGGCGGTCGTCCTTTCGACTTCCATGCTTGTTTCAAAATTCTTAATGTGCTCAACAAATACAATCCCTACACCGCCTTAAGAATTCCACCACCCGCCGAGAATTGGCACCCATGTTTCAGTTGTTTTAATCTAATGTATTTCTTTTATTCTCATGTACGATGTGGTTGTTTAATGCAATATGTTTTTATTTATGAGATTGATGGTGCAAACTAAAATAACAATAACATAATACCATAGTGAATCGTAATAACACAAAATAAACACCAAACTAAATAACAATAACATAATACCATAGTGAATCGATTTTTCCTTCAACTTCAATCGGCCCACTCCACCAAAAAACACCTAGGACATTCCTAGTAATGCCTTCCATGTGTGTCTTCTTCAGAAGAAGTCCGCAAATGCATAAAAGTTTTGCAACCGGGCGTTGAGCATGCACTGATTCTCTGTGGACAATGTTTGTATTCATGATCTCCATATCCACAATGCAAACAATGTAATAACTCCTTCTTTAACTTGGCTTTAAGTTTGAAGTTTTTGCAGAGTCTTGCAATCTTTTCTTCTTCTTCTTCTTCTTTTTTAATCTTCATAGCATCATCTAGCATATGTGGTTCCTCTGGACAGTTGGGATCTTGACATTGCAAATACCTGAGATTTTCCGGTTGTGATTCAATCACTATTCTGATGCGTGAACAACCTTCCCGCGGACACTTTGAATACATCCAAGGACATTGCATAAGTATGTGGTTATCCATGAAACACAATGGACAAACCTCTTTTGCTTCGACACATAGTATTTGCTTCACTTTTCCTTTGGAGAACATGGTGGATGTTGTTGGCTTAAAAGAAAAAAATCATGAAAGAAATCTATTGGTTTGGTTGAGAACAAAACCTAGTGGTGTATTTATAACCAAAAAAATAGGCGATGGTATTTCAAACGGGCGGTTGTAGTAGAGCCGCGCGTTTTTACTACCAACGCCAACGCCTATAGTATTTCAAACGAGCGGTTGTAGTAGAGATGCACGTTTTTACTACCAACACCAACGGCTACATTTCCAACAGCCCGATCTTCTCTCCAACGGCATTTTTTTCATTCTCGACCTATAAATTCCATTCTTCCCATCTCCAAAATCACATCTTCTTCTTCTTGTTTTTTTTCTTCTAAAACTCTTAATCTCTCTCACTCCGCATAAATGTCTGTTAGAAATCGTGGTCCCAAGTTTACTGAAGAAGAGGATATAACAATATGCAAAGCATATTTTTTCCATAGGGTGATCACTGGTATGGTCTCCCAGGACGGTTCTTTTTGGGAGAACGTTTTTTCAATGTTCGTCTCACTGACGGGAAACCCATGAAACCGAGATGCTCGTCGATTGCGTGCTCGTTTTCAATGTATCAGGCTTGCAGTCCAGCCATTTCTTGCTCTGGTAATGGAAATTGATCGAGAAAAGTCCATCGGTGTAATTGAAGAAGAAGTGATCCAAACAGCTCTTGATAATTGGGAGGAAGCTCACGGTAAACCTTTTCGTTACGAAGCGTGTTTTAGAATTCTAAAAGATGGTCCATCTCAAGCGCATTTGTACTGCACTCGAATCCCTCTCCCGGTCTTTACAATGGAAGAAGATGTTACTCTTGTTCGATCTTGGTTACATCGTATGATGCGACCAATGAACAATGACAATTTATGGGAAAGAGTATTGGGACATTTTGTAGCAACGCGGAACGAAACCATAAGAAACAGTAAGAGCCAGGAACTAAGAATTGCATTCATCACTAAGGAAGTCAAACATTATACGGAAGTTTTGTGGATGGTTCACCGTAGCAATTCTGGATTATCCAATGAAGAACTGGTGAGTATCTTACCTTTGTCCTCATGGACTCAACTGCATCATAAATATCTGAACTTGTTGTTTATCTGTTTTACAGAAAACCATTGCTTAGACCAAGTTTACTGAAGAAAGCAGAAGAGAGTTTAAGCATTTTGAATGCTATGAACTCTACAGAGAGAATGTGGCCGGATTTGATGTAGTTTGATGTTTTTGTTGTGGTTTATTAAAATGTAGTTTGATGTTATTGGCAAGTTTAAATTGTAATAAATTTCGCTTAATCTGAAGTGGAATTCTATTTTAAAATCTTAAAATTTTCATTCATTGATATTACTGCCAATTCTTTTACAAGATATAAACTTAGACAATAATAAAAAGTACTACACAACTTCAATAAAAATCAAGTACAAGTTTTGGCCTCCTGTTTATCTTCATTTGACGTATCTTCCATTCAACGCGCTCTTTGACAGTTTCGCCTTTGTTTTTGAATTTTTTGTTGTTAACTTTCAAAACTGAAGCTTTTCTTTGCCTTTTAGCGGAACATTTTCTTGGAGCAACTTCAAAAACTTGCACTTCCCTCTTACAATTTTCAATCTTTTTAAAATTCCCACATATCTTAGAAACAGTAGCTTCAAGTTTTGCATCGCAAAAAAGTGTGATCGCCTTTTCAGCCATTTCTCCAACAATAAACTAAAAAATCGAAAAAGATTTTAGAAGAGAAAATTCAAGAGAAGTGAATTTTGGTGTGAGTGAATTGTTTGAAGCTGATGGTAATTTATAGAGGCAAAAAGTGAAATTTGAATTTTAAAAAACTATCCGTTGGCGTTTGTAGCAACAACGCCAGCGCTCGACTGTTGAACGCTGCGCTCTATTATCGAACGCCAGGCCTCTTATTCTGACGCTGGCGTTTTTCGTTAAAACGCTGGAGAATTTCTCTTGCTCGGGCGCTTGATGGTCATCCGCCCATTGCTTTGCCATAGTGGAAACCCAGTTTGGCCATCCACCTGGCTCAACAAAAAAAATAGATTTGTTCATTCCCATAGGAGTTGCCCTAACGTTTTAAAACATCGTTTGTCTATTAAAGCCGGCGTAAATGAATAGGACTATAGTGGGTTGGGCCGTAGGTCAAGTGACACTTGTTTTCCTTCCTCAGGGAAACTAACAGGTTTGGGTTTTGATTTTCACTTGTTGAATTGTTTGCAGTTGGGTGTTGGCAATGAAAATTGAGTGGATAGGTTGCTTGCTGAAGAACTTCTGTGAAGTTCGAGGTGATGAAATTTTCCATTACAATATTATCTCAAATCAAAACACCTTTTTCTTTTTTTTCTTTTTTGGTTTAAGGATTTCTGCCAGCTCTTAATTCCATTTCATAATTCAAGTAATGAGCAAACAAATGATTACTGTGGATATAGGGGGTGCGTTGATTTCTGGTGTTAATGTGAATATTGTTCAAAAGGAGTTCTTTGGACTGAAATGGAGTTATTGAGGGACCATCAGAATTTCTTAGTACAAGAATGATTGGTTGAAGAGATTCACGGCAAATATGCTTTTATTTTCATAAAGTAGTTAAGAAACCTAAAGTTGTTCTTAAAAGTGTTTTTGGTAATGTTCAAGTAAAGCTTTAAGGAAGCTGAAAATCTGGTCATTTTTGCTATGCTTGTTTCTGATTCAAGACCTGCTGATGAGTCTGCATTTAAAGATATGGTTGAGGCTCAAAATACTTGTAATTGTAGAGCTGCTCAACTAAACACTATGCCAAGACTGAATGCAAGAGTAAAATGGGTCAAAGGAGGAGCTAATACTTCATTTTTTCCATACCAATTTGATTGTCACAAAATGTTTTCTGTGAATTGAAGGTGAGATTGTTACTGATCAGTCTTTCCTTAAAAATTGTTTCGTGTAAAGTGTTTTTCAAAGAAGTTTTAATTTTCTTTCATTGATATCAAACAGCCTTGGCCTTTTCATATTTACAAAGTAAGTTGAAGCGACTACTAGTGTATAATTTGGCAAAAAAGTGACGAGGAAACTAGGATTTGGGACTAGGATATGCTTAAATCGACAAACTCACAAAATAATGAAACAAAAAAATCTTTATAAACGCTATACCTGAAAAAAATAAAAATCCCCAAACATAAAGCCTTGGAAATTATGCTACAAATAATATTATCTGGCTTTGATGTTTTTGGAAAGTTTCTTCTTCTTTTTCCTCACAGCTTTTGGGGTTTTAGTCTTGCGAGCTTCTCTCTCTCTTCTTTCACTTTCTTCTTCTTCTCTTTTCGAGCTGCTTTTTTATCTTCAGGGACTAGTGTCTCCTGTGTATCGCCCTTCTTCCTAGTATCACTAGAATCGCCATCTTCATCTGTTCCGGATTGTGTTCCACTGTTGGTTGAGATGTCTGTCTGTTCAGTAGAGGTATCATATGGGTCCCATTCCTTTAGATCCTTCGGTAACTGATTTTGAGCTGGGAAAAGAGAGTGCTCCAGTTCTGTAACTATATTTGTCAAACCTTCGCAATCCTGGCAACTTGCATTCTTGTCAACATCCTCCACGGTGTCCTTCAGTTGATCAAGCGTCCTTGGGATGTACAACTTAAAAAGACATAAGATAGAATTGTAAGGTTTTAGAATTTTTAATAGAACTTGAAAAGGAACTTGACACGAGATTAGTTACCTTCTTATCCTCCACTGGCATCACTCCCCTAGCCACAATTTTCCGTTGAGCCTGTAACCATTGTAAATGCATTAAGCCAGACAATGCTTTCTACACGTTTAGGGAATTAGAGCATAATAATAATATGTATGATAGAGCATCAAACCTCTTCTAAATAACATTCCACAGATTCATCAGTAATAGATGAATCTACTATAAAATCGAACAGTTCCTGTATGGTCATAACTTCCACACCATTCTTCTTGAAAAAATCCTGCATAATACAATTTGGTTGATAACATCAGTTCTTGTTTACATCTAAAACCTAAGGAAACAGTAGGTGCATGATTGAATTGAACCAACTTACAGAAACATGAACGCAATCCTCACGTAAGAAATCTAAGGCAAGAGGGTGGTCAAGGTCCACAGATTGGGAAACATCAATAATGTGCAAGTTACCCTGCAGATTCGGAAAGAAAACATAAATAAATACTTGATAAAAAAAAAGAAAATTTGATTCAATGCGAAGATAGGCTACTGGACTCAACTCGTAATAGAGTATATTATATTCACTCAAGTCTCCATGCACAAGTTTGCACTTTTGGTATAAATTTCGCATCACCATGAGAATCTGATAATTCATAAAGAATACAAACTTAGTATTACATCATCTTTGCTGGCGATAAGATAACAACGACGAACTTTAAATGTCCATTGTCGTATTTCGACGAGCAATATTCAATCTACAATTTACAAGGATAGTGACACACCTGTACATAACATTCACGCATCTTGTCTTCAGAGAGATTTGCATCCTTGAGACGAGGAGCAGCCCACCCTGATTTTCCTGTAAGAAATTTTCTTAAAACCGAATCTCCAGAAATCACTAAAACAGTTCAAGAGACGAAATTCATATGCATTTGGTGGTATTTACATACGACTAAGCTGAGAAATTTATACCATAACTGAAGGTCTCTGAGCACTCACTTTTACACTTCGACTAATAAAAGTGGATAGAAGCAAGTTTAGCACTAAAGGACTTTAATCAGGTATTACCCAACTCAAGATGATTCTGAGAGAAGAAAACATACCTATAAATTCCATGACCAAAACATGAAGCCTCAAAAGTATTGGAGTTGGGCACCTGATCCCTGCTGCCTTTAACCTGAATTCAGAACATAGAGAGCTTTAACATGTAACATCACAAATCTTAAACTGCGATCACATTTTACTGAGACAAGATTTACTTTTTCATATTAAGTATGTTATATTAAGCCTTACAGTTACAATTCTCACGAGATCAAGTTTATAACTCAATATTCCAGTCGAGGAGAACTGACTACATTTTATTTATTTTATAGGTTATAAAAAGTGCACCGTCCAACAACCATGAAGCAGCAAATGTGACGGGGGATATTTAGTAGTGTTTATAAACATGAAAAATCATATTAAAAGAAACAAAAAGAGATGCAAGGGTTGCTTTTACCTCATAAGGTTCCTCATTTCTTTTTCTGCCCAAGTCTTAACCATTTTCCTAGGATTGTGCTTGCAGTATCCATGCCTAAAACGATAATCCCCTTGTATATAACGATCCCTATCCCTGAAGAGTCACAATGTACAAAATCGCATCATCATATTTTCTCATCCCTCTTTGATAGATCAACAAAAGGGTTGCAGATAAGTAGACATATAATAAGTAGATCTTTAATTCAGAATTCGAATAAATATCTTCAATTTATGATTAGATCAGTAGACTTACTTGAATCCTAGAATTGAAGTTTTATAGACCTTTACTGCAAATTCTTGACCATCCTCTTTCGTCGCATGATAAACATTGGCCTGTCAATAGAAGGGGCGAATGGATGGAGAATTTCATTGAGAATATCAGAATAATAGAAACGTCTGGGTAGTTGAGAGTATACAGATGACATACTTCTTTCCCAGTAGAAATGCAGCCATTTATGTCATCGAATATACCACGATTCAGCATTTTGAACAACACCATACGAGTTCTTGGATCAATTGCCTAAACACATCCAAATTCCGAAGTAAATACTACACCTGAGCATAAGCTAAAAGAGTTAAGCACACATAGTAAAGTTAATCTTCAGGATATCGATGATAACGTTATTTCAATAGGGAATATAAACAGCTAAAAACGGAAGAATTACATTAAACAGATAATGCCCTAACCTGTTCAACAGAAGCACGGTCTCTTTTGTCAGTGGTTTTAGTTTTACCAATGGCGGTTTCTCGGAGACTTTGACGAATAGCAGTTGTAACAGAATTGGGCATGCTCATATTTTCCCTTCCTTCCCATTCCTACACTCGCAAATTATGAACAGAACAGAGTAAATTATGACACAAGAAGTAGAATTCCAAGGAAATAAATTCAATTCCACAGTATTTATCTTCTACAATGTCAAAATCGTACAAAATACGAACCCATTTGCTCAAATTTCAAACCCCATTTATCATATACACCAAAAACCCTATCTTTATTCATCAGAATTTTCACCCAAAAATCCAAACTTTATTCATCAAATTCTCACCAAAAAAATATATGTAAACTAGACGATTCAGAGAAAAGAATTACCTCTAATGGGGAAGGTCGAAGATGGCTAGTAAATCTTTGGTTTCGATTAGAGAGCGGTTGAAAAGTGCTTGATAGATGACCTCCATGAGCATTAGGTCGTCTAGAATACAGATGAATTGAAGCAGTTCCACCATCTTTAGAGTAATACAACCAATCTAAAGCTTCATCAATATCTGAAATTGACAATGAAGAATCCATTTTAGGGTTTCTTCTACCGGCTGCCGTTTTCGCCTTTAGGGGTTTTGAAGAATGTCCGGCCGAAGAATGTGGAGGGGCAATAGGCCGGACTCTGAAGTTCGTTAACCAGCTCTGAGAGTGAGATACTTTAGTAATTCCAAGGGTCTACTTCGGACTGCTACATGGTAGCGACACCGCAGGATTGCTAATAGGGTACCAAATTAGTTGGGGGTGTACCAAAACCAAGATGAGACCAAACTCCCAATATCCTAAGATTTATCATGTCATGTTTTTTTTTTTTTTTTTTTTAATTTGTAATTTGACTGGATCTTGACTGAAATCACTTGGCTTATCGGGATTAGACAAACATCATGTTTATTTGAACCTGACTTGGCCTCTTGATCTGAATTAATCCCTGACTCGACGTGAGTCAGATGTCAAACTGTTTATTTTTTAGTTTGAGTTGGACCTGACCCGCGACCTGATTTAAACCTGACCCTTGACTTAGACCCGTTTGAATCAGGTAACAAACTGCCTCTGACTCATTGGACCAAGCCACTAACTCGCATATTTTTGAGTCAGATGAGTTAAATTTTTGACTCAAAAAACAAACATATTGAGTCAGATCTAGATGAGTCAGGTTATTTCAGCGAAATATACGTGAGTCTGATACGAGCTAGATCAAGCAAAAAAAAACATGATGTTAATATGTTCATTTTTTGAGTCGGAACTGACTTAATTAACTCAAACATATGTGAGTCTACGGCTTTCTCGTGAGTCATGGACATTTTATTCATTAAATCCTCACGAAAAAGAAATACCTTTAATGGGGAAGGTCGAAGATGGCAAGTAAACCTCTGGTTCCGATAATAGAGGGGTTGAAAAGTGCTAGATAGATGACCTCCATGAGCACTAGGTCGTCTAGAATACAGATGAATTGAAGTAGTTCCATTTCCACAATCTCTAGAATAATCCAACCAATCTAAAGGCGGGCTTGGTATTGCTGTGAGTTTTGCAAAAGCGCTTTTGTTATGTGTTGTGCGTTGTTGTGTTGTGCTGTAAAACAAAGTAGTTAGACGTTTGGTAAACTATAATATGTAAAGTGTTGTGTAACCAATAAACTGTAAATTCTATTTGGTAAACTATTATGTTGAAATGCTTATGATGTGGCTAATGACGAAAACATATATGGTTTAAAAATTATTTTAAATGATAACTAATAATAATATTTTATATTTTGAATATTATATAAAAGATGAGCTCCGGCGATGAGCTTTGGCGATTGAAATGAAGGGCTTCCCAATGGGTTGGTCTCATCCCCTTTGTTTAACGGTTTTGATTTCCCTTCTTCTACCTTCTTTTTGCATTTGTTTTCAAACTGTCTCTCGTTTTTCCTTTCGACCTTTTTTTTTTTTTTTTTTTCTGGTCCTAGGGTTTTGTTTTCCATTTTAGGGTTTGTAGAGTTTTTTTTTTCTTTTATGGATGTTTCATCACGTTCCTATGCTACTCGTTCCTCCCAGTTACCCCCTTCATCACCTCATCATACGTCTCCATCTATCACAGATGATGTTGGGCTTAATGGGTATGTTCATTGCCCATTAAAATATTTTGATGGATGCCATGACGGAGTGAATGACAGAGGTTATGCCAGGGGTTCCATTCTTCGTCATTTGCATGACAGACACCTATTCTTGGAGGATAATAAGAACAACTACAGAGCCATTTTTTCCAATGACCTGCAGGTTTTCTGTGCCTGGGAAAAAACTTTAATTCAACTGAGAATATGGTTGTGCAGCCAGTGCATGGTCATACATGCTTGGAGGACCCTTTGCAAGGGCCTAAAGGGGGTTCACTGTGATACAATTGCTGCTCCTTTCAATGATGTTTCTGCTGATTTTCTTTTTCATGGAGTTGACAAGCCACCCTTGGTAGATTTTCCTGTTCTTAATATTGCAGACTTACCTGTTTCGAATGAGTTAGTTGTTGTTGTTGCAAAGGAGGGTGCTTATATTGTAAGGAGCAGGGTTTGCTTGTTGGAAGATGAGTCTTTTTCTCTTTCTCCAGATCTTCTTAATGTTGTTTTCCAACGGCAGTTTACTACGGTGTCCAGTATTCCACATCCGTGCAGGTTAAGCTTCTCTAGAGTTTTGAAGGCCTTTCTGGACAGCATGCTCTCTAAACTATCTTATTTGGCTGCATGGATTCATCTACTCCTACTTCCCATCTGCACATTAACGCGCTACAAGCCTACACGATCAGCTGAAGAGAAGTCGCGCAACAGAAAGAGACTTCAGGTTGCTGCTATTCAACAATCTCTACTAGCTTGGAAAGAACCTATGGGATGTTACACTTTGATCTCCAAATTGCTACAACTTCCATTCCATCAGAAAAATGCCAAACAAGTCAGCAAAAAGAAGCATGAAGTTGCTAACTTAAACACTTGTAGGAAGAACATTGGATATGGGCACTATGCAGCTGCGATTCGTGTTTTTTCCTCGATTTGTGTTGCCCTTCGCAGCAAGAGTACCCTTTCTGAACTGCAAGCTAAACATCCAGCAGCTCCTCCACCCTCTATTCCGGATAAAGATTTCAGTTGTGGCCCAGTCACGGTTGATTCAAGGGTTGTTTTCGGTGCAATCAAGAGTTTTCCAATAGGAACTTCTTGTGGTCGTGATGGTTTACGTGCACATCATCTTATCTATGCTCTAAGTGGTGCAGCTATAGCAGTTGCGGATGAGTTATTGGCTTCGATCACAGGGGTTGTTAACCTTTGGTTGGTAGGCAAGTGTCCCAAGGTCTTAGGAGAACTCATTGCCAGTGCACACCTTATACCTTTAATCAAACCCGGAGGTGAGCTTAGGCCTATTGCGGTTGGAACTATCTAGCGTCGATTGGTCTCTAAGGTGGCTGCATTTTCCATCGGTAAAGCCATGTCATCTTATTTAGGGGATCATCAATTTGGTGTTGGTGTGCCAGTTGGGGGGGGGGGGGGATTATACTTCATGCTGTAAATAGTTTGCTAAGTTTAAAGGTCACTCGGATAAGATGCCAGTGTTGCTTATTGACTTTTCGAATGCGTTCAATATGGTGTGCAGATCCCATCTCATTAGTGAAGTCCGGCGTCATTGTCCAGGTATTTCTCGGTGGGCAGAATTTTGTTATGCTAGACCTGCTAGACTTTACTATGATTAATACATCTTGTCTTCTGCACTTGGTGTCCAACAAGGTGATCCTCTCGGTCCCATGTTGTTTGCTTTGACACTTCACCCTTGGTATCTGGATGATGGCACTATTATCGGTGACACGCTAGAGGTCGCCATAGCTTTGAGAATCATAGAATACGAAAGTCCGAGTAAGGGCTTACATCTCAATATCAAGAAAACTGAGATCTTTTGGCCTTTTCTTGATCCTCGTAGCATTGCTGAGGGTGTTTTCCCCAAGTATATTGGCAGACCTAGCAAGGGAGTTACACTTTTAGGGGGACCTATGAGTCTAGATTTGGATTTTATGAGTGACATGGTTTTGAGCAGGGTGAACAAGACTATTCAGCTTATGGCCGCCATAAAAAACTCAAGGACCCTCAAAGTGAGATGTTGTTGTTAGAGCACTGCTCGGTCGAACTCGTAAGCGTTTCTATCTCAAGCTTGTTTGTAAACTTTAGTTGTCAAAACTATAAGTCTTGATTTCTAGTCTACTTATAGCTAAGTCTCGGATTAGGATAGAATGTGTAGTTGAGCTTAGACTTCACGGTGTTCATCGATTGAAGATGAAGAACTACTAAGGGTAGCTTGTGGAACTTCATCAACAAAAGGTATGAGGAGACTTGAACTCATCTATCACTCAAAAGTCTATCTACTCTGTCTCCTTCTTGTGACAAAAGTCGTATAGTTATATAGACTTCATATTATACACATTTGATATTTCGAGCTGAGTTTAACTCGCTTATATCTTTCTCGAAATATGTGTTGGTAATCTTTCGCTTTAACCAAGTTCATCTTATATTCTTAACGAAAATCAAAAGATGATCATGTGAAAATCGCATGGTAACATCTTACATGATTTATGTGTGATGATCGAATTTTAGATAGTGGTAAATAGGATTGTCGTTCACTCGGACTTGATGAGATTAAATTTAAAGATTTAATGAAAAGAATAAATAAAAGCGAGAGTTACTGGGACTAGGAGTTCACCAAATTCATAACATAGGGTTCAATTTATTTATTCTCAACAATTAATGCTCAATAAATAAAATTAACATGGACTCTGATTTTAGATTAGTTGTAAATTTTAAGCATGATGTATCAAAACATTTAAGCTAAGCATACCTCATCAAATTAAATGACAACCAATTAATTCAAATCATATTTCAATTAAAATTAATGCAAAAGTCTTAAAAAGAATGAAATGATTTTACCCATGTATGAAATTCGGATTCATCCGTCGACCCGGTATTGGTTTTATCTCCACATGGTGAAAACACGCTCAAAATATTTATTCATCGTTCAATGGTGTTTACAAAAAGTGGAAAAGCAATAAAGCAGTGAATTTGCAACATAAATACGCGTTGCAGAATTTATGTTACAAAGCATGTGTCTCAAATTTGAATAATCTGTTGCAGATTTAAAACTAACTGTTACAATATAACTATCGCTGGCACTATTCTGAAACGACAGTTCCAGGTGTCTGTTCTTCGTGTTCTTGAGAACGACACTTCTGCCGTGTTGCTGCAACTCTTCTTCTTCCTGCTACTGCAGAATCACTCTGCAGTGATCTTCCGGCCGGCTCTACTAACTTCCCCCAACTCTCGATAACCTCCCTTTGATCTCCAGTACCCTTTTTATACTCGAAAGGATGCGAAAATCCTTGTAATAACTTCGTATCTTCTCATAATAAATTCCGTATAAGTTACGGGAATAAACTCTTTATTCTCCCCATCTTCACACGTTAACTACAGATTGCATACCTCAACACACTCCTACACCTCCTCTGATCGAGTCAAACACATTCCAGGCACACGCGAATTAACCAAGAATATCCCTAACTATCCAGATATATTTCATCCACTCTGTTTTCTCGTGATCGTACGTTTCTTCCATTTTTTTTTCCGATAGTAATCCATATAGATTTCCTTTTTTAGTGAAACAGGATCAACACAATCAACTAAAATCCATAAAAACACTCAGCAAATCCTCAGGACTTGAATTCAGAAGAACCCGAGTTTCTTCCCTCTGTTTTGCCTCCATACCATTATCCATCCCAATTAAGCTCGTTCGAACAGACATACCAGCATTGTTTGAGCCTGTCAAGTTCATACCAATCGAAATCAGTGATTGAGTCTCACTGTAACTCTTCCAAAAAAATCCATCAGCAGTCTCGGGTTTTCAAAGTTCCCTGTTTTGATTCCACACGACTAACCAGCCAAACTGAATCGATTCCAACGACCCTACCACTCCTGTTACGCTCAATCAAATATTCCTAAACAATTTCATCCATTGAGTCACACAAGAACCCATCCAAATCACGAACCAAAAATCTGCCAGTTCTGTAGAATGTTTTCCCGCCATTTTTAAGATTTGAAAAGAAGAAGAAGGTCGCCCCTTAACCAAATCCAGAGTGTGAATAGAAATAGGTGCTGAATAGTAAAGAAGGTGCCCCTTAGTAATTGAGGTGCCCCTTAACCAACTGTGAGAGTCCGAATAACATGTGTCTTCCGGGTGCGTTTAGTAATTTTTCGAGCAAAATTTTCCAAAAATGTTTATTGCCAAAAATACCTACAAACAAGTTTATTAGTGATAAAATGAGTCCCAGCTAATGTATTTATGAGTGAAAATGCGCCGCACTTTCGTGCTCATCATGTGACAGTCATTTGATGTAGACTCGGAATGTTTCGTATTGATCATTCGATCACTTTGAAAATTGCTTTGAAGCTAATAGATTGTGTGAGAAAGCTATTATCATCTTCTAAGAATGTTTCAATGATTGAAAAATCGTCTGGTAACATCTTACATGATTTGTGTGAGACAGTCATTTGATGTAGACTCAGAATGTTTCGTATTGAATATTCGATCACTTGAAAATTGCTTTGAAGCTAATAATTTGTGTGAGACATCTATTGTCGTCTTCAAAGAATGTTTCAATGATTGAAATGAGAGTTTAGAACAAATAACCATGATTGGATATAGCACAGTATCTGTGCTTGTATGCTGATTGTTGCTTGTTATTCAAAGTCCGGGAACCATGGTATGCATACCCGTACACGTACTGGTTGGTTATGGAAGTCCGGGAACTCTGTATGCATACCGGTATGCGTACTGGCGTGAGTTTAAAGTTCCGGGACTTAACTGAGTTTAGTGGTATGCATACCCGTTCGAATACTGGCGAACCCAAACTTAGTCCGGCTACTTAGATATGCGTACCCGTTTGCATACTTGAGTAGGTTATGTTCTAAAACCAGTTTGTTCATGAACTAATACATTTATATATTAAGGAATGCAATCTTTTGCAAACTGATGTCGTTTTATAGTTGTAGTGGTAAAAAGGTTCGTTGCTCGAACTTGTGAAGGATTTTCGAAAATTAAATAGAATTGTTTTGACAATAATAAGAAAATACCGAGACTTTGGATTCCACCATTGACCAATTAATTGATAAACTCTAATCAATATTCATGCAATATTCTTCTTTAAAGTGATTCTAATATTTGCCTCTAATAGATTTTTGAAGTAATAATTGTAAGCACGAAGCATGAAACATCAAAAGTATTAAAACCAAGCATGTCCCATCAAAACGCTTCACAACTACTCAATAAAAACCAATTTTGCTTTTAAGTTCTATGCAAATAATCATGTAAAATAATTGCAATAAATAATTAAAATAGAATTATACCACTTTTCATGGAACAATGGCTTCCTCCGTCGCCTCGGCTAAGGGGTTTAGCTCCTCATATTAATCACTTGCTCAAAATACATATTTGGTGTTCAAAAGTTGATTAAAAGAGTGAAAAGTGCTAAGCAGCGGATTCTGTAGTTGCTGAAGGTCTAAAACAGAAGTCCGAGTCGTTGCTGAAGAGCTTCTGTGACTGAAGGAAGATGCGACCGTAACTCGTTGTCACTGAAAATAAGTCTGCCACTGCGACTGATTCTGAGGGTCTAATGTTCTTCGTCTTCTTCTTCACAGCAGCAGCAGGAAAGTTTCTGAACTCGACTCTGTGATTTTTTTCTCGCTTCTCTATAGCTCTAAACTTCTCCAAACTCCCCCAAATTGTTTGTATATCTAAATATGACTTGAATCAACCTATATATAGCCTCCAAACCACAAAATTACTCGAGTTAATCCAAATATTTTCTTTTTTTCTTCACCGCACGTTATGGGATTTTAATCTTCTTTTTACGCGTTAACTTGGTTTCCAAACTCTCTCAAACTCTCTCAGGACTGAATAAGGACTCCATACACTCCTATCTTGCCGTAAACTCTTCACAAATTCTTTTGTAAACCGAAAATAACTCAAATTGTGAATTCTCCCTGTTTTGCTCCAACACGGATTTCTATCCCTGTTTAATCGATTCTACAGCCCATACCATACTTGTTTATCCTTAACAGAGTTAACCCAACGAAAATCAGCCATTGAATCGCCTTAAAAATCGTCCAAAAATCAAACAGAAAAATTCTGTTTTCTGTAAAGAAAATTCCCGCCAATTTTTGTTTTGAAATTTTTAGAAATTTGACCTCCCCCTATCCAGTGCCGGTCTGTGCTTAGCAGCTGCTTGGAAATGGGTTACCCCTTATCCAAAATGAGAGTCCGAATAGCAAGTGTCCTCCCAGGAGCCTTTAACAACTTTTCGAGCCAATTTTCCCAAAAATGTTTATTCCCCAAAAATACCTACAAAGGGATAAAATACCAACATTAGTACAAAAATGGGTACTAAAACTATACACAATAGAGATGAAAATAGACACATAAATGCGTCTATCACAAACCGTGGCTATAATTTTCATGATTGATTCGAATGAATAAAAAATCTATTTTGCTTCAATTGTGTCTTGTATACTTCTATGAGAATATAAACAATTGAACAACCCTATAAACTAGTTTCATTTAAGTCATTTGAACTAGTTGTGGTTAAGATGAATAAGGTTAATATAAAAGTGCTCATATGGATAACTTCGGTTAACTATTGTTGAACCAACCAATTGTACACGTTTAGGTACGGTTACCCAAACCTAAATGAAGGTGCATTTCATTTTTGTGTAACAAGCCAAGATGATCTAACAGTTGAAAAATATTGGCTTGTATCTAATCAGGTTTTCATCTAACGGTGAATATTGAATGCTTTGTTACCAAGGTAAATTAGATTGCAAACCCTGATTTGAAAACTATATAAGGGAGAACTCTAGCAACTAGGAAACCTAATCCCCACACCTTCTGTGTGATACTAGTTGCGACTAGAGACGATTCTCCTTTAACCTTAGGTTTTTTCTAAAACCATGTAGGTTAACGACTTAAAGACTTCATTGGGATTGTGAAGCCAGACAAAACTATTTTCTCTATAGTTGCGTGTTCTTATCTTGCTTGATTCTATCGTGTTTGAGTACTATCTTCTCTAAACTTTGCTCGAGATTTAATCTCCGATAGGCAATATAAAAAGTAGTCACAAACATCTTCGTCTCATCGTTTGTGATTCCACAATATCTTGTTTCACTACCATACGATTAAGATTATTGTGTGGTGATTGATATTACTAGGCTGTTCTTCGGGAATATAAGTCCGGTGTATCAATTGGTTCCTGTTCACCTTGATATATCAAAAGACGGAACAAAACTCGTAGGTATTTCTGTGGGAGACAGATTTATCTATTCAATAGACTTTTATGTGTGATACAGATTGGTTTATCAAAGTCTTCGGCTTTGGGTCGTATCAACTCTTAGTTGTGGGTAAGATCAGCTAAGGGAATCAAGTATGAAGAATCCGGCGTGGTTCTAGAGGCGTAAGGGAACGCGACTGTACCTTGATCAGTGTGAGATTGGTTAGGGCTTAACTAAATTCCATTCCGAAGTTAACTTGTAGTAGGCTAGTGTCTGTAGCGGCTTAATACAGTGTGGTGTTCAAAAATGGACTAGGTCCCGGTGTTTTTCTGCATTTGCAGTTTCCTCGTTAACAAAATTTCTGGTGTCATTGTTATTTCTTTTCCGCATTATATTTTTATATAATTGAAATATCACAGGTTGTGGGTAAGTTCAACCAGTTTTTGAATCCGGCCTTTGGGTTGTTGATTGAATTGACTGACACTTGAACATTGGTCTTTGTACCGTTCAAGTTGTTTTACACATTAATCAGGCTCACAGACTCTATCTGTTTGATTTGTTGATTACTCTGTAAAACAGAGATATAACTCTTTGATATACTTTTCTAAATATTGAGTCTGACTGTCTAGTTGATTCTCTTGAAAGTATATTGGAGTTAGTCCATATAGATTGCTAAGAGAAATATTGGTTGTGGTTATTAGACCCCCGCTTTTTCAATTGGTATCAGAGCAGGCAAACTCGTTCAAGAACTTATAAGTCTGTGTTTGAAGCAATCTGACTCTATGGACGGAAGTGTTATCTTTATAAACGTACCACCAATCTCCAAAGGCTCAAATTACTTAGGGTTGAAAATTCTTATGCGTGCCTTTCTTCAAGCGCGTGATTTTCAATCATGGGTATATGTAGTTAATGGCTGTAATCCTCCCACGGTTACAGTAGACAGTGTAACTATTGCAAAGAATATTGGTAGATACGAATCCGAAGAGCTTCTCGCTGCAAAGAAAAATTATGACGGTTTAAATGCTATCATACATGCCATTACCCAGATCTTCAGCACCATGTGACTACGTGAAATCTGTCTAAAGATGCTTGGGATATCTTAGAAACCGTATTCGAAGGGATTACATATGAAAAGGAAGCTAGCTTCAAAACCTAAATTCCGATTGGGAAAACCTTCGTATGGATGATGAAGATTCATTTGATGAGTTTAATCACAAAGTGTCCGAAATTTTTAATGCCTCATTTGCATTAGGTAAGACTATTCCTGAAAAGGACATTGTGATGAAAATTCTCATATCGTTGCCAGCCAAATACGACTCTAAGAAGCATGCCATTGATGAAGGAAATAACCTGGATACTATAACTCTGGTTGGGAAGTTAAAGATCTTTGATCATGAGTAAACATCCAAATATGGAAAGGATATTTCTTTCAAAGCACAAAAGAACACTAAACTACTTAATAAAAGTAAAAGTGTTGGCAACTCTGTTGATGATCCTTCTGAGGCTGATTCTTCGGATGAAGATCTTAAAAAATCAGTCTCCCAGATCACAAGGAAGTTCCAAGATCTTACTTTAAAGAGAAGTAAACGGTTCATCAGAGATAAACGCAAGTCATAAGTTAAACCTCATGATCGTGTCCCTCGTAAAAACAGGGACGCCGTCGATACTGATGATGAGGACATGCCACAGTGCTTCGGGTGTAAAGGTTTTGGTCATTTTGCTAATGATTGTCCAAATCGTAGAAAATACACTGGAAACAAAGGTCTTGCTGCAACACTTGATGAAATGTCTGATCACTATGATTCAAACGAAGATGAAAAATCAAGTGTAGCACTCCTTTGCAAAACTCTTGAGTTTGATAATTGTAGCAATACGTACATCAATCTTGATAGTCTTCGTGGAGAAACTTCTACAACCACTTTGGAGGATAAAATGGATTTTACCTTTTCTACTGAAAAATCTGTTTCACATGTTTCAGGTACTGCAATTTGTCTAGTAGCATGCTCAGATATGGTGAAAAAGTGAGGGTCTAACAACCTATGAAATAAACCTTAATAATATTCTTAGAGTAAAAAATCAATCAAGGAATAAAACTTAAGAATTTACCTCCTTTTCTCAAATCAATTAGCAAATCAAACAGATAGAAATCTATGAGCCTGATTGATGTGAGAAATACTTGGATGGTACCAAAGACCAATATCCAAGATCAATCAAAGTCCTATCCAACAAACAAGGTCGGATTTAACAACGATGATTGATTAACACACAACCTGTGATATTTCAATTATATAAAAATATGATGTGGAAAAAGAAACAACACAAACACCAGAAATTTTGTTAATGAGGAAACCGCAAATGCAGAAAAACCCCGGGACCTAGTCCAGATTGAACACCACATTGTATTAAGCCGCTACAGACACTAGCCTACTACAAGATAACTTCGGACTGGAATGTAGTTGAGCCCTAACCAATCTCATATTTATCAAGGTACAGTTGCATTCCCTTACGCCTCTTGAACCATGCCTGATTCAGCGCACTTGATTCCCTTAGTTGATCTCACCCACAACCAAGAGTTGCTTCAACCCAAAGCCGAAGACTTTATAAAAAAATCCTGTATCACACAGAAAATTCTATGAAATAGATAAATCTGTCTCCAACAGATATACCTACGATTTTTTGTTCCTTCTTTTGATAAATCAAGGTGAACAGGAACCAATTGATACACCGGACTTATATTCCCGAAGAACAACCTAGTAATATCAATCACCTCACGATAATATTAATAGTATGGAAACGAAACAAGATATCGCGGAATCACAAACGATGAGACGAAGGTGTTTGTGACTTATTTTTATCTTGCCTATCGGAGATTAAAATCTTGAGCAAATCTTAGAGAAGATAGTACTCAAAATGATAGATAAAGCAAGATCAGAACACGCAACTATAGAGAAAATAGTTGGGTCTGGCTTCACAATCTCAATGAAGTCTTTCAGTCTTAAACCTACAGGGTTTCGTGAAAAACCTAAGGTTAAAGGAGAATCGACTCTAGTCGCAACTAGTAGCACACATGAGGTGTGGGGATTAGGTTTCCCAGTTACTAGAGTTGTCCCTTATATAGTTTTCAAATCAGGGTTTGCAATCTAAGTTACCTTGGTAACCAAGCATTCAATCTTCACTGTTAGATGAAATTCTGATTAGATTCAAGCCAATATTCAAGGACCGTTAGATCAACTTGGCTTGTTATACACAAATGAAATGTACCTTCATTTAGGTTTGGGTAACCGTACCTAAACCTGTACACCTTGTTTGTTCAACAATAATTAACCAAAAGGTAACCACATGAGCACTATTGTTTCAACCTTAATCATCTTTACCCATAACTAGTTCAAATGACTCAAATGAAACTAGTTCTTGTAGTTGTTTCAATTGCTATATCTTATAGAAGTATACAAGATACAATTGAAGCATAATCGTTTTTTTTTATTCACATAAATCAATCATGAACATTATAGCCACGGTTTGCAAAAGATTGCATTCCTTATAATTTATTGTATAGTTCATGAGTAAACCGAATTTAGAACACAACCTACTCAAGTATGCAAATGAGTACGCATACCTAAGTAGCCGGACTAAGTTTGGGTTTCGCAAGTACGCAAACTGGTACGCATACCATCCCAACTTAGCATAAAATCACGGACCATATACCTTACGCAAGTACGCGTACCGGTACGCAAACAAGGTTGCCGGACTTTCACTTAATACCGTCAGTATGCATACGGGTATGCATACTATGGTTCCCGGACTTTGACAACATATATGCAAGTACGCATACTATGTTAATTCCAAATATTGTAAGTGTTCGATACTCCATTTCAATCATTGAAACATTCTTCTAGGACCACAATAGTTGTTTTGCACAAACTAAAGTATCAAAGAATTTTTCAAGTAATTGAAATAATAATCGATATGAAACATTCTGAGTCACAAATCACATAAAATGTAACTTGGCAATTTCCATATGATCATCTTTTGACTTTCGTCAAGAATGCAATATGAACTTGGTTGAAGCAAAAAGCTTACCAACACATATTTCGAGAAATATGTAAGTGAGTCAAAAACTCATCTCGAAATATCAAATGTGTATAATGAAATCTATATAGCTAAATGATTATTTCTCAAGAAGGAGATACAGTAAATAGACTTTCTAGTGATAGATGAGTTCAAGTCTTCACATACCTTTTGTCGAAGAAGTTCCACAAGCTCTCCTTGATAGTTCTTCGTCTTCAATCGATGAACGCCGTGAAGTCTAGGCTCAACCATACTTTCTATCCTAATCCGAGACTTAGCTATATGTAGACTAGAAATCAAGACTTATAGTTTTGGAAACTAAACTTGACAAACAAGCTTGAGATAGCAATGCTTGCGAGTTCGACCGAGCAGTGCTCTAACATATGGTATCTAAACGGTCCTCAATACTGACATGTTCTTATTGTACTATTAAGGGTCATGAACTCTCCAAATGTTTCAAGTACAAACATAAGATAAGATATGTCAACAAACTTCAACGGAGAGCAAATCGATTAGCAAACAAGCTCAAACTTGTTCAGAAGTCGTCAGAGGTAAGTGAACTCAACTCTTCTCCAAAGAAGTTAATTTGTAAAGAAAAAATTAGACCACTATAGAAAATAACTTGGTATAAACATCTTGTGAAAGAAAGGATTGAGAATTCCGTACAAGAAGGTTATGGTGGACAAATTACTGTTCACCCCAGCACAACTTAATTGTGTTGTCGGTGTATCTTGTCTCATGTTCTTGTCTCATGTGCCTGTTTCTAAAGAGACAAGATTTATGCACTTTTCAGGCTTTAGGAAAAGAATTTATTTTATTTTATTTTCTTTTGGTTGGAATTCTCTTACTTTTTCATATCTAATTGATATTGAAAAGGTTTTTCCTGTTTGATCATTAAAAGAGGCTTAAAATCGACAATTCTGCCTTCTTTAGGGTTGTGAGTTGTGCGTACGTGAATCCTTTTTGTTGTATAAAAGTTTCGTCACCCTACATTCCTTTTTCCTTCTCTAAAAACTCTTTTTATAATAAGAGTACTTGTTGAGATTGATTTGTGATTTCCTCCCACAATCTCATTCTTGTATGGAGACTCCAAGCATTATGTCTTCTGATGGAAAAGATGTTAATATGATTGTTAAGCCATCAATCATGAAGGGAAAAGATAAATCTCCTTCGCCTTCATCTCTGAAAAGAAAAAGAAGGAATGTAAGGAAACCAAGAGCTGTTCCTTCAAATTCTCAGAAGTTTTCTGGTGTTCTTGATGAGTTGAAGGAAACAAGAAAGGAGATTCAGCAAATAAAGGCTATTGTTTTAAGGACTCTAAAAAATCCGGAAGGCCCTGGTTCGGCATCAGTCTTGAAGGTTTGTTGGAATTGACTTCTTTCTTTATGAACCTTATGTTCCAATGGCCGTTGACGACAAGGAGTTCGGGGACGATAAGGAATTTTTTAGAGGTCTTAAATCCTAGGAAACTTCTTATGAAAATTTATGTTTTATGATTAAGAAGGATAACTAGGGTTTGGAATAGCAATTATTATGAGTACACATAGCTATTGCCAACGATTTTTCATCCTGCAATTTTTTTTAGATTTATTTATTTAAATTCTAAAGTTTATTTGGAAGATGATTTTGCAGTATTAACCTTTATTGGTTTTATATATTGCAAATTATTTTATGGGATATGTGTGTTTACGTTCGTGAACTATGATTGTGTCATTATGCAAATAGTGATGGAAAATAGAATGAACTTCTGATTACAAAGATTAGGTCTATTATATGTCTTTATGCAAATATTGATGAAAAATAGAATGAATCTTTGAATATTCCGCAGTATTGATCTTTGCTGATCCATTTTTATGTGAAAGTACTGTATGGCTCCGTAAGTTTTCTTATGATGAGCATTTCCGATCATACTAATCATTGAGGTTTCTTTGTGGTTAATTTAATTGTGTTTATTGGATACAAATTCATATTTCATATGATTTGTTAATGTCCAAAGAAATCCTTATTTTTTTGTAAAAGTAAGGTCGCTCTTGTTGTTCTTTCGGGAATGACATTTTATGGGGGAGAGTTCTTAATTGAACTTGTGCTTAATTGCCAAATCTTTGTAGGGAGTGCGGCTGTGGAATATTGTAGGAGTTATCTTGTATCTTTACAAACTCCTTGATGAATGCATTTAGTTTCGACTATTTGATTGCATCTAAACAAAGTTGATATGTTCTCTTTTAATCATGAAGTACCTCTATGAGAATTTCATTATGATCCCGCTAGTTTTCGTACCTTTGCCAATTTATATTGAAAAAAAGTTGGAGAATTATTTTGTAGTTCATACTATAAATACATATGGTTTACGGATCATTATGTAAGGGGGGATGGTTTTCATATGATATAAAGTATTGATTAAGGGGGAGTGATACATATCACCATAGTATTATTGTCAAAGTTGTGATACAATTAAACTTTGATGCTATGTAATAATACCACTGTATAACAATACGAAAACATCTTGTTTTTATATATTGTTATATATACGAATCTTCAACAACTATGATGCTGAGTTGAACACGGTCAGAATCACTAGAGTACTTGGAAGTGACGAAGATTTCAAGTAATGTTGAAGAACCAAGGAAATCAAGCATTTGGATGAGAAGCTACAAAGTTTATTTATTTTGTAATCCATATGTATTGATAGTTTTGTCACTAAAATTGACAAATGGGGAGATTGTTAGAGCACTGCTCGTTCGAACTCGCAAGCGTTGCTATCTCAAGTTTGTTTGTCAAGTTTAGTTTTCAAAACTATAAGTCTTGATTTCTAATCTACATATAGCTAAGTCTCGGATTAGGATATAATGTGTAGTTGAGCTTAGACTTCACGGCGTTCATCGATTGAAGACGAAGAACTACTAAGGGGATCTTGTGGAACTTCATCAACAAAAGGTAT
The DNA here is from genome assembly GCA_023531105.1 of Papaver atlanticum. Taxonomy (NCBI): domain Eukaryota; kingdom Viridiplantae; phylum Streptophyta; class Magnoliopsida; order Ranunculales; family Papaveraceae; genus Papaver; species Papaver atlanticum. The sequence goes on from JAJJMB010012638.1 coordinate 439,418, forward strand.
GTGGAGACTTGAACTCATCTATCACTCAAAAGTCTATCTACTCTATCTCCTTCTTGATCAGTGTGAGACTGGTTAGGGATCAACTACATTCCAGTCCGAAGTTAACTTGTAGTAGGCTAGTGTTTGAAGCGGCTTAATGCAGTGTGGTGTTCAAAACTGGACTAGGTCCCGGGGTTTTTTTGCATTTGCAGTTTCCTCGTTAACAAAATTTATGGTGTCTGTGTTATTTCTTTTCCGCATTATATTTTTATATAATTGAAATATCACGGGTTGTGCGTAAGTTCAATCAGTTCTTCAATCCGGCCTTTGGTTTGTTGATTGAATTGATTGAACTTGAACATTGGTCTTTGGTACCGTTCAAGTTGTTTTACACATTAATCAGGCTCACGGAATCTATTTTTTTTATTTGCTGATTACTCTGTAAAACAGAGATATAACTCTTTGATATACTTTTCTAAAGATTAAGTCTGACTGTCTAGTTTATTCTCTTGAAAGTATATTGGAGTTAGTCCATATAGATTGCTAAGCGAAATATTGGGTGTGGTTGTTAGACCCCCGCTTTTTCAGTTGTAACTCCGCAACTGCGTTGGTGTAACCATATTATATTTTTCTATGCGTACCACCAATCCTGCAGCTCTACAACAGGCCACTGACCTCTTTGACGGCCATTTGCTCAAGTATTCGAGACTTTTAATCACGGGAGATGGAGCTAGTTTTGGGCCTTTGCAACAGAGACTGGCTACCCTACCTATCAAATATGGTGTCCTTTGTATATACACTATGGCAGACACTCGCACCTACAGTTATCTTGCCTCTCATAGTAAGACTACTTCGGTGCGGAAGGTGATACTTGGCAGCTTATACTCAACGAATAATGGTGATTCCTATCATTTGGCTCTTCATAAATTCATTTAGGTATGTGGTTTTCCTTCTACCTATTGCGTCGATGAAACTTCCCCCGCCCCCCCTCTATGCATTCCTTGGCAGTCACTTATTTTAATGCAGTTAAGAAGCAAATCCCTGTCCAATTTACATTATCTGCAAGAGACTCCATTTTATGGCAATGTAACCAGATCAAGCATGCGCAATATTACCTTTTGGCAGTCCCTATCAGTGAGTTAGACCAATTCCTCGGGCCCAGACAGTTCAGAGCGGTAGTTTGTTATCGCCTTGGTATCCCTTTGTCTGTTGAAGACGGGCTGTGCTCTTGTTGTAATAGGCCTATCGATATTTTTGGTGATAATGCGCTCCATTATGTTAAGGATTTTGGGATTAAGTTTCGGCATGACTTAGTTCGTGATGTGATTGCGTATATTTTTTACAAAGCTGGTGTACATACACGCAAAAAAGTTTCTTTGGGTTTTTCGTCAAATAATAACAAGGATTTGCGTCCAGCGGACATCCTTGTTCTCAATTGGGAAAATGGCCAAGACATGTGTTTGGATGTCACAGGTGTCTCACCCTTCACTGGTGATGGAGTTCGTGCTTTCATTCCAGGCCAGGCTATTTCGAAAGCAATTTCGCGTAAACGCACTAAATACTTGAATATGTTTCGCATGGTTATGATTAATTTGGGTGTTTTAGCCTTCACTACTTTAGGGGATCTTAGTGAAGATATTGTTTGTTTTTTCAAGCCTCTGAAGAATTGTTTAGTTAACAATGATGCTGGTAGTAGTCTAGGTAGTTTTATTTTTCATAGACTGGGTGTTGCTATTCAAAAGGGGGTTGGTGCCCAGCTTGTCACTCGGCTGCCAACTAAAAACTCTTATGTGTGAAATTTAAAATAAATATTGTTGGAATTTAAATTTATATTAATAATATATTTATTTAAATAAATATAAAAAGATTCTTATTCATATTTTAATCATTTAATATATTAATATTAATTTTTACCTATAAATATTATTATTTTATAAAAATAACAAATAAAATTTGATTAGTGAAAATAATTATATATAAACAAATATTTAAGGTAAATTTTGTCATTTTGACATTATAATAAGGTTAAAACAGAAAATCAATTAATTAAAAGGGAAATAATTGTTTGGTCCTTTTTTAAGTGGTCCCAATTCTGTTTGGTCCTTTGGGAAAACGCGTTTCCTGTTTGGTCTATAATTATTTAAAAATATAAAATGGACTAAAATACCCTTACGTACGGTAATTTCCGTACTTTTCTATTCTCGTAACTATTCGAGTTCATGCTCTCTGATGAACTCTGAACTTCCTACTTATTTTTGTACATGGGTTCATTTTATTTGATGAACTATTAGGTGTTGGTCATGATTATGTAGATCTGAGTTCATTTTGTTTGATGAAACAACTTTAGAAAGTGCATAATAAATATGGAATTTTAACTTCATTATATGTAATGAAAATCTTAATTTTACAGTACATAATTGTTGCATAATCAAAATAAAAAAGGAGTTCATTCTAAAAAGTGAAACGCATAATAAAAGTTGATTATCCTGAAATAAAAAAGAGTTCATTCTCTCAAATGAACACAAAACAAAAACAAAAACAAATTCAAAAAACAGAGTTCATTCTTAAAAACGAACACACAACAAAAACTTCAATTATTATGAACAAAAGCAGAGTTCATTATTTCAGATGAACACTTAATAAAAACTTCATTATTATGACAACATAACCGAGTTCATTATTTCAAATAAACACTCAACAAAAACTTCATTATTATGACAAAAAACAGAGTTCATTCTTTCAAATGAGCACACAATAAAATATCCATTATCATGAACAAAAAAACAGAGTTCATTCTTTTGAATGAACACACAACAAAATATGAAAAATATGAGTTCATTCTTAAAAATGAACACAATACAAAAGCTTCATTATTATGTCAAAAAACAGAGTTCATTCTTCCAAATGAACACACAACAAAAACCTTACAAAATCAGATCGAAGAACAAAAAACAGATCGGGGAACAAAAACCTGATAAAAAAATTCATCGTCTTCATCGTGTCGATCATCTTCAACAGCATCAGAGAAGAAGAAAACACAAAATCTTCGTCGTTTTCATCATCTTCAACAAAAACTGCAGTAGCAGAACCGAGGAAAGAGAAAGCAATTCTAAAAAATGAGATTTTTTCTATATATATGGAAACAAAAGGATATTTTTGCCACTATTAAAAAATTATGACCTCATTGATGATGTCATCCTAGGACCAAACCATAGTTTCTAGGACCATACAGTAATATATATAATAAAAATGGACCAAACAGATAGTGGACTGGGTCAACTGGACCAAGCTAACTCTAATATATTATTCTTAGGACTAAATGGTATTTCCTACTTAATTAAAATTGCGTGGGTCCATACCTTCTGCTTTTAGAAGCTATTCATGAGTATCTTTTAAAAGTTGGCCTAAAACAAAAATGTTTTTGGAGAAAAACACTTTGAAAAAAGTTCATCAAACACTATTTTCCTAAAAAGTTTGTTACAAGTTGGTTACAAAGTGCTTTTGTAGGAAGAAAAAAATAATTCTGCACTGGGCTTAAAGCTTCTCCAATTTCTTCTGAATCAATTTTAGGGTTTCTTCTACCTGCTGCCGTGTAGGGGCTTTGAAGAATGTCGAGGGGCAATATATAGGCTGGAGTTGGTTCACCGGCTTTGCAAGTGAGATATTGTAGTAGTCCAGCAAAGCCTAAAAATATACAGTAATTCTACGTTAACGGTAGAAAATCCCGAGGAAAAATCTCGGGAGAGAGAGCCCCGGGGACCTACTTGGTAGTTTAAAGGGGGCCCAAGTAAAATTCTCTCCCATAATTTCCCCCCGATATTTTAGAGTACATTAATTATATACCCCTAATTTTGACATCCAATAAATATACCCTTATACAACAATAAATATACCCCTATCATTTTTAAATCTTATCCATTTAAAAATTGATTACCTTAATACCCTCACTCATATAATATTTTTCTTTCTGTACCTCTTCAAGACTGCCACATCCACCATTCCACCACCATTAGCACAACCACATGTCCACCACCACCACTAGCATTTCACCACCACTGCTCAACATACACCACCTACTAACCGCCACCACCACTCCACCACCGGAACACCACTACCGACGCCACTTTCGCCGCCGCCGCCACCATCGTCGTCGCCGCCACCGGTTGTGTCAACAACCAAAGTTGATCCCCTAAAAAAATATCAGAAAATAAGAATAAAAAATATGTTGTCAACAACCTAAGTTGATCCAAAAATATAGCGTCAACTACCGAAGTTGATCCCTAAAACAAAAACCAGAAAACTAAAAATAAAATAAAATAATATGGTGTCAACAACCAAAGTTGATCCCAAAAACAAAAATCAGAAGAAACAAAATAACCGAAGTTGATCTCGTAATATGGTGTTAACAACCAAAGTTGATCCCCAAAAGAAAAATCAGAAGGAAAAAAAAAAGTGTCAACAACCAAAGTTGATCCCAAAAATATAGTGTCAACAACCGAAGTTGATCCGAAAATAAAAATCAGAAAATAAAATAAATAAATAATATGGTATCAACAACCAAAGTTGATCCCTAAAATTAAAATTTTGGGAAATGTTCAGATTATTTATGGTATCAACAACTATTGATCCTAAAATACGGCATCAACAACCAAAGATGACCCCAAAATCTACTGTCAACAACCAAAGTTGATCCCGAAAATTGATGTACTAAAATTAGTGAACCTGACGTGAATCGAACACGTATCCTCTGACGTGGAGTCAATTATGCTACCATTGCACCACAAATTCAGCATACCAAAAATCATTTACATGTCTTCCTAAGACCATTTTGTCAAAAAAAAAATCACAACCTTGTTCGACTTCTCAGAATTATGCATTTCTGCTACTTTTTCCCTAAAACCGACCAAGGATAAACAACCTCTAAAACATATATATATATACTGAAATACAAAAGATTTCTGATCAAGACAAGCTAAATGAAACGAGCATAAACTTACACATAAAAAAAATCTACATTTCTCTATATACGGTATGTTCAGTAAGCAGAAACCAGATATTAGTAAATAATGCATCAGTATAAAATTCTCTTATGGCTCAATGTACGCTTTTAAAACAAGAACATCAAATTTACTATCAAGGCAAAAAAATCATTTGAATTCATGGAAACAAATAAGAAATGTCTTTGGCTTTACACCTAACAGTATGAACATGACCAGTTTTGGTAGTTCAGGTGTCCTAATTGAACTTATCTTTTTGAACACCCACGTGTTACGATAAGTAGGAGTATAAAGCTCTTGATCCTTCTTTAAAATTGGAGCATTCCCAATCTGTATTTTTGCAGCCAAAATTTCTTGATCTAATTCTGAAATCCACCGGCTGCATTTAAACAACAAATGTTAACATTTTCCTGCAATAAACTCAAATCATAAAATCAAAGGTAAATTTCAAGAAACTACCATCGTACCCAACAAAGAACGATTCTCAAGCAAAAGAACATTCACGCAACAAATGTTTACCTTTTCCCCATTTCAGCTGCTTAATTCTCCTTCCAGCACCACCACCCTCACTACTGCAATAAAAGCCACCACCATCACCTATAGGTTGCAGTGAAACAAACATCCACCACCACAACAAGAACAACATTCACCAACATTATTGTTGCAACATCCAGCACCACCGGCTGTAACAACACCTTCCACCACCACCACCATCATCACCACCACAACATTAAAGATTATACATTAAAAAATCAAAAATCTCTACAAATATCATGAAATTAAACTATATGAAAAATAAATTACTTGTCAAGATGAGTTCTTACTTGTTTGTAGATTATATGAAACCAAATTGATCACTAATACCATTTCAATGAAATTTGTTATCCCAAATCACTAACATCGAGGAGTAATAAGAAAAGAATAATTAAAACCTTAGATTTGTTGCTAATAATGGCTTTCGAGTTTGATTTCTGAACTGAGTGATGATTAGTGGAATCTGATTTCGATCGAAACGAAGAAAAAAATCAATCGAAGAGGAAGATGAAAAACAACTACAGATCTCTCAAATCCCACAAACATCTCACCGTAATCTTTCGTGAAATCTCATCGACATCACACAAATAAAAAGCTCATCTTTTCTTGGTGGTGGTGGCAGAGATGACTAAGGGATGGAGGGAGAGAGAGAGACAAAGAAAATTATCGAATCTGGAAATAAAAAGGAAATAATGTTCCCAATAAGTTATTCATTTGGTGGAAAATAGATATCATCGGAGGGTAAATCCGGTAAGCCAAATTTAATGGATTTGTTTCCTAAGGCCTATTCATATGCACATGCCAAAAAAAAAGGTGTTTAGCATACCAGGTGGCATGGCAAACCAATTGCGCCACTATGGGAAAACCATGGAGCGACCGACTTTCTAGCGAGCGTTATTGTGAATAACCCTGGCGATATTATGAATATTGCTGGCGTTGTACATTACATCGAGCGATGTAAATAGTATCGATGGCGATATTATGATTATCGCACACTAGATATTTTGCAACGGCTATTTCACCCCTTACTGGTTCCTATATTTGCGCCCTCATATTTATCCAAGTTACTCACACCTACTTCAACCTATATTTCACCAATTTCTCTATCTCTATTCTCATTTTAAATTTCGTAATCATCAATGGCGAGATCCAATGAAGAGAGAAATGTTATTATGAATGTTTAGATTACACCAAGAAATGCATCCAAGGAGGTTGCAAGAACTTGATGATGAGGAAGATGAAGATAATAAACTAATCGACGCTTTGATGCTTGTACATACATGCCAAATACCTAGAGTTCCATAGCCACAAGAAGTATTCTCAAGAAGGTATATGTATCAAGGGAGAGAATTTTACCATTAGAAGCTGATGCACGATTATTTTCTTCCCAATTGTGTGTACTCTGATCAAAATTTTCAAGGTCGATTCCGTATGCCTCGTCATCTGGTGATAAAGATTATTGAAGAGCTTTGTCGAGTAGAACCTCAATTTAATTATCAGTTTTATGGACTCAATATTAGAGGTCATAGTACTGAACAAAAAGTTACTTCGGCTTTAAGGATTCTAGGTTATGGCACTCCAGCGGATGCGAACGATGAGTACCTTCGTATGGGTAAAACAACTTCATTCACTTACCTTTCATTGTTTTGTGAAGTAATGATTAATTATTTTTGTCCAACATATTTACGAAAACCAACCGAGGAAGATGTTAGAGAGATATTGAGGGAGAATGAGGAAAGGGGATCCCCAGGAATGCTAGGTAGTCTCGATTGTATGCATTGGGTATGGCAAGGATGCCCTGTTTATTGGGACGGTCAATATAAGGGTCATTATCCAAAACCAACAGTTATCCTTGAAGATGCTGCTTCTTATGATTATGATTATTGGATATGGTACGCTTTTTTTGTCTTCCGGGTTCACAAAATGATATCAATGTTTTTCCCAAGTCGCCTCTGTTTGAATATTTGAAGCATGGAATTTGTCCCCAAGTCCGTTTCATGATCAACGGCCACCAGTACACTCATGGCTATTATCATGCGGATGGTATCTACCCAAAATGGTCCACCTTGGTTCAATGCTATTGTCAGCCTCCTGCCGGTGCATTGGGCCGTTCATACCGGCATTTTAACGATGCCCAAATGGCAGCGAGGAAGGATGTGGAACGCGCTTTTGGAATTTTGAAGAGGAAGTTCGCTATCATTTGTGGCCCATATCGTGGGTTGAGTCCTCGTGAAATGCATAAGACTATGCTCACTTGCATAATTCTTCATAACATGGTAATTCAGGAACCCCGTCGTGATTCAGAGTGGACCAACTATGAAGATGAATATTTGAGGCCGGAGATTCAATCAGAAAGAGGCGTCCTTGCAAGGAATTATGCTCAAATGACTAGAAATTTGTATGACAGTTTAAGAGAAGATCTGAGATTGAATCTTTGGGAAGAGCATGGAAGACAATGAGTTATGTATTTTTATTTAAGTTAATGAGCAATAGACTTATTTAAGTTAATGAGAAACAACATTTCAAATTAATCAACTTTTCATTTCAAACTAATCAACTTTTCATTTCAAACTAATATTAAGTAGAATGCAACAACAACATATCAAATTAAAATGCAATACTTCAAATTAAAACTTAATTTAATACATCAATCATCTAGAGGAACTACTACATCAAACTCATCATCAGTTCCATCCTCATCATCATCACCATTGTTGTTAGTAAATCCAGCTTGTTGTTCAATCTGTGCATGAATTCTGTCAAATTCAATTTGCCACACATGTTTTTGCTGGGCGTTCATAATTTAAGTGTTAGCTTGAAGAATGTTATGCTTATCAGAGTCAAACCCAAATTTTTCTTGAGAAAGACGACTTTTTTTACTGTCCCTGTTTTGAAATTCCTATCAACTGCTCTTTTCTTCTCGACGGTCTTTTGATGTTTCATAAACTCCGCCATGTTAAATCCACCGGAACTGCCTCCTTCTTGAGCTAATTTTCTAGCTAGTCTTGCATTGTTCCTCCCTGGCAGTTTTCTCTTACCATCATCATAATTATTAAAAACTAAGTTACCATTTGGGTTTCTTGCAGTATCTGGTGAAGAATTTGATGGACCTGGTGAAAATGGTGAAGAATTTGGTGGCAACCTTTCAGGTACTTGTTGATTAGTTGATAAGAAAGTTGGATTATATTTGTTCAACCCCTTCAAAATATGATAACAACTTTCGTAAGCGAACTGTTTACCATGTTTTCGCTGCCAATCTGTACGAACCTGTCTTTCAAAATCAACATCCACCATACCACTCTCCTTGTCTGCTCTCTTGGCTTGCATTATCAATATAACATAAGCGGCTACTTCCCTGTTGATTACAATATACTAATTGTTCTGCCAATCCTTTTGCATCACGACCATTGATGTTCACGGTTTGCTCTTCATATTTACGAAATATATTTTCCCACATGGTGTTACCATGTTGTTGTGCACCATCGATACAATCTTGGGTAAAAAAAACATAATTACGACAAATGCATTCATCCTCTATCATGTTGTATTTTGCACCACGGACTTTGATTTTTTTAGCTTTGCCTTTGCCTTGACTTTGAGATTGTGAATCCATACTACAAGAAAGAAAGAATTGTAGAGAAGGTGTGATTGTTTTAGATTTGAAGAAGAAGATTGAGAGATTGAGAAATTCTAGAGAGATTTAGAAATTCTGGTTTGAGTTGAAATGAGATTGAAATTAGGTATTTATAGAGGGGGAAAATAGTAGCCGTTGGATGAAGATCTGATAAGCGATGATCAGACCGGCAAGCGATAGCTTGACTAGCGTTGGCGCTTTAAAGACCATCGATCAGCGTTATTATGACCATCGAGCGATGGAAACTGTATCGCTTGCTGGAAACTCCATCGTGTATGCTTATATGTTATTCCTGACATATAGGCATATGAGTTTGGCAGTTTGGCATACCCATAGTGGGTGCATATATGCCAAATATCAGTTTTTGGCATGTGCATAGGAATATGCCAAAGTTGTTAAGGATATTTATGAAGGTCATGAAAGGCAGGGTATTTATTCAATTTCCACTATTTTTTACGGTAAACAAATCATTTTCGAAAAACAATAATAATTCCAAGTAAAACCATTTCGCATAATAAGTGAAGGGTGTACTGTTGCTTGAGACAAATCCCTAATAATCTCCACCAGCTTGGTGGCGACTGGCGAGACTCAAAGCCATCTTCCGCATGCTACTATCATAACTAGTTGTGCGCCCGTGCTTCGCACAGGCTCAGATTTATCATCCCAAATAAAAGTTAAAATTGCACTCAGGACCATGAATTGTCATTGTACATGAACTGTTGCTAAGTTGGCAAACACAAGAAATAAAATAAATAATTCACAATGTTCAGAACTTGTTCTAAAATGGATATGTAAAGGGCATCCTAATGAAGTTTACAGGATTCCCATGAACAAACTTAGCATGCAAGCTTTTAAGCATGTGCTACTGGAATGACTGCCTAGATATTACTAAAAGGCTCTCCCCTCCGATATGTTTCTGAAGCTTCTTCTCCTTGCTAAAGTTTGATACTCTCTTCATATCGTGACTGTTAAAAATTGGAATGTTCCCTAGTCAATTTTCCTTACATTTTTTCGGTTTCAGTTATCTGCTCTTTATAAAATGCAATTGTAAAAAAGAAGAGATGGTTATCGAAGCAAACAACTGACTTGGTGCCATGACCATCTGCAGTGTGAGTTCTCACAAATACAGCAAACACTAAACAAAATTTGAGTACTGAAAATAGTTTTATGTAGCAATCTACATGGAGACGATTTGGAGCGTTAATTGGTAAAAATATAAATAGAACTATCAAGAACCAAACCTACCATAAAACAAAGAAAGGATATGACCAATGATTTCACAAAGAAGAATGTTAGTATAGAAAATAGTTTCAGGCACAAATTATAATACCTGTTTTATGCCTTCGGAATTACCCATAGACACAAAAGTATATTAAACTTCAACTGCAGATGATAGTGTGTGACAAATTAGGATGATGTCAAGAAGAATAATAGGATTATGCTCAAAGAAGTTGGGGTCCAGGATATGCACCATCTTTACAACCTCCACGATCATTCCTTTATTCGCTAATTCCTTCTCCGTGAGACAACTGGGAAAAAAGAATTATTTCGATTGTTATCAAAAATCCAGAAAAATATCGAGATCTTAGTTTTCATGCCGTAAGAGATCTGGGAATGGAAGATAAGAATTAGGGTGAACACATGACCCATAAATCTGGGAAGAGAAGATATATAAGGCAATCTGTGCTTCGCTGATCAAAAGCAAAAATCAAGTTGAACAGAGAAAACGAACAAACAATCTTGGTTAGGTTGTAACTGAAAACTAAAAAACCCAAATCAATTCGATTGCCTTGTTCATGATTAGGGTGTATTTTTTGGCACGAATTTCTTGTAGCTCCTATGAGCCTCCTTTTACCTGAAAAAAAGAAAGTGTTTTGATTATCAGTTAAACAAAAAAAATGGTATACTCAAACTAAGAAGTATAAAATGCTTACCGTAAATCCCTAGGATTTCATGAATAACAACATCATAATCTCCGATTTCCGTCCACAACGGAAGCACATTCATCACCATTGTTATCATAAACAAACTAAAATCATATTATTAATTAATATGCTCTTTAACCCTTACAATAAAACTTTGATAAATTAATACCTTGGGAGCAAAAAAAAATTAATTAATTTAGCAAACCATATACGGGCTCTATTGAAAAATCTACCGACAGTCTAACTTGCCCACTTCGGGCCCAATCTACGTCGTAGCAATACTGTCCCCATAGAAATAGTACTCAAAACCAGAAAAAGTCCGTAAAGAGGCGTCGACAAAAATAAAAATAAACGCGTTCTCTCTTAATCCGAAGCACGTGGTGAAGAAAAAGACTCTCGATGACCACCACCAATTGGTCCAAGTTATTATTGCACTTGCATCAGCATTCTTGAACTTAATGAGACATACACATAGAGGTAAGACTAAACTTTTAGTACCATGTGGTTACATTATATCATTCTTTGGTTGTTTACCTTCATGATCTATTGCCGATGCTACCAACCTAAATTCATATCACTTGCAAATGATACCCTAGATTGAAAAATGTATTCCACTCCTGCATACTTTATAGAGTAATTTTTTGTACTCGTGAGGTTGGATAGACTCCGATACAAGTTAAGTACTGTTGACTAAAAAAGAAAATGTAATAGAGATATTGATTAACAAGAGACCAATAATCCCACCAAATCCTACTTCTAGTGGTGGTGGTTTGTATCAAGAAAAAGTTTACTTTGACTCTTCATTTTTCTTCTTCTTGTTTGCCATTATCAGCATCACAATCAAAAAATATCTCTCAATCCCTTTTTGCATCTTCTTCTTAATGCACTAATTTGGTTGGCTACAAAATCAAACATTTTTGTCCACTTCTTGGAAATATTATCTGATCATAGCAATTATCACCATCTCCAATGAGAATACTAAACTATACTACATGCGTTTCCTTTCTTATTTTCTTATTCTTGATTGTTTTAGAAATGAATAGCAGCAATATTTGGGTTCATGGGCAATGTTTGAATGATCAGAAGACTTTGTTACTCCAGTTGAATAAAAGTCTTATATCTTCCTCTCATATATTGGCGTCTAACATAAAGGTTTCATCGAAGCGCAGTTCTTGGCGTTGGAATACTGATTGTTGTAAATCTTGGGGTGGTGTTGGTTGTGATAGAAGTGGTCATGTTACCAGTGTAGACTTGAGTGAAGAATTGATTCATGGTGAACTAAATAGTACTAGTATCTTATTCAAGTTACAGTACCTTGAAAGCTTGAACTTGGCTTTCAATAACTTCCTTTTGACACCAATTCCAACCGGGTTCGGCAGGCTCATCAACTTAACTTATCTTAATCTATCAAACTCGGGTTTCAGTGGGCAAATTCCAGTTGAGCTTTCGCGTATGACAAGGTTGGTAACACTTGATCTTTCTGCTTTTCTACCGGGTAGTAGTTCATTAACATTGAAAAACCCTGATCTTGATACACTCATTCGTAATTTGAAAGAACTTAGAGTACTCTGGTTAGATGGTGTGAACATATCAGCGCACGGTAGCTAGTGGTGCATAGCACTATCGAGTTCACTACCTAAATTACAAGTGTTGAGTTTGTCCAACTGTTATCTTTTGGGGCCTTTTGATAAGACTCTTTTATACCTTAGACAATGATTTAATTGGCTTCACAGATAGCGATTGGGCAGGTTCTATTGAAGACCGAAAGAGCACATCAGGCTATGTTTTCTGTATGGGAACAAAAGTTATCTCTTGGAGTTCTAAAAAACAAAGTACGGTGACACTATCGTCAGCCGAAGCAGAATACATAGCATCAACAAGTGCAGCATGTGAAGCAGTATGGTTGAGAAGAATAATGACCGACCTACAACAAAGGAAAAAGCAGCCTACGACTATCTACTGTGACAATATGTCTACAATTGCAATGACAAAAAATCCAGTCTTTCACGGACGGACGAAGCACGTAGAGCTACGACATCACTTTATCAGAGAGCTGGTCGAAAACAAGGAAATTGAGCTCCAATTCTTCCAACAAATGAGCAAAATGCCGACATTTTCACTAAAGCTGTCACAGTTGACAAATTCAATCATTTTAGAGAAAAGCTTAACATCACAAATTAAGAACGATGTTTTGGGGACTATCCCAAAACAGTGGGGGACTACTTAGTTATTCAAATGTCCACCCTAAATTTTAAGGGGTGCCCTAAAAGATTAGGGAAGACTAATCTGCCCTTATCCTAATTAAGGTTATAACTAATCCTAATAACCCACTAATTTAACCACTACCCACTAATCTAACCCCCTAAATTAAAACCAAAAATCAGTTTCAAAACCTTTTCTTTTCTTTTATTCTTCTTCTTCTTCTCCAACATCAACCAAGAAGTCCGATTCGAGTAAAATGAAAATCCGCAGGTAATTTCCTTCATACCCATTCCTTTTAATCGTTTTTTATTGAAGAAATCGATTAGAAATCATCAAAAACCATAGAAAATGGTAGTTACAGTATAGATTTCGGTTAGGAGACATTTTGAAAACCCTAGATTTTGGTAACCGAACTTTCAATATGAAGAACAGTTCGGCCAAGTAGGAATTTTTAGGTAACCGAACTATGTAGTTCGGTAAGCTCGCAAAAAAAAAATCGTAACCGAACTCTTTCTTTATATGCGAAATTTGAGTTCGGTTTAGTCGATAAATTTATATAGGTAACCGAACTTTGATAAAATATAGTTCGGTTACTTCGCAATTTCTATGGGGTAACCGAACTTTGATCTGTCAACACCAAAATTGTAGTTCGGTGACTTCGCAACTTATACCAGATATTGCGATCTTGCCGAACTTGTTCTTTGGAATTTTCTATGGTATAGTTCGGCAACATAATTACTACACTCGACTAAACCGAACTACAAAGTTCGGTTAGCTATTCAATGATCGTGATTTGCGATCTTGCCGAACAAAAAGTTCGGTAACAAAGGGACTAAACTCGACTAAACCGAACTATTAACTGTATACTCTATAAAATTAGTTCGGCAACGTTTTCTGGAAAAAGATAACCGAACTCTCAAAAACCTCCATTAAAACAGAGTTCGGTTACCTGCGTATGCTGAAATGAGTAACCGAACTGCACATACAGGAGAGTTCGGCTACTTGTTTTGCAGGATTGCTAACCGAACTACTTTGACCTAGCCGAAATTTTCGATTTGGCCAATTTTTTGCACAATTCAAGCTACATTAACTAAATTTGAGCCATACATGAGTACCCATAACTTCATCTTCTGGTTGTGGCTGATAAAATTCATCATTTGGGTTCTTCCCTCTTTTTCTTCATCTTTTTTTCTTCATCTTCTTCTTCTCTCTCAATAATTCTGATTCTAACAAAACTATCCTATTAATAACTCACTAATCACTAACTAATCAGTAATTAATCATTACACTAACACTAACTAATCAATAAACTAACTAATTTAATTATCAAGGATAAATTTGGTATTTAATTTTTTTTTAGATAAGGGGTGACCCAAAATTACTTCAAATATCCACCCCCAAATTGGAAGAGTAGTCCCCCACTGTTTTGGGGTAGTCCCCAAAACATAGTTCCAAATTAAGAGGGGTGTTAAAAACATAAGTTAATTTGTGATTATTCTAGAAAGCCCAATAAGTAAAGCCCAATAATCATCTAAACTAAGTAAAACCCAATACATGCTAGAATCTACTAGGCCTTCTTTTCATCAAGTGTTATCTAGAGAATTATTTCTCTAGAATTTTCTTGTAATATCTAAGTTGAGAGTGTAAAGAAGAGTCTAGATAGAACTATATAGAGAAGTAAGTGATCGGTGTACAAGCCTATAAATGGGCAACGATGGTTCACTTGCAATCCATCCAAAACTCAAGTGAGTGAAGTAAGAGTAAGAGCTAAGCAAGTCAAGTGACTGCTATTGTAAGTAGAGTGAGCCAAAGAGCTACACTAAAATTCCCCTGTAACATTTTCATTTCCCAATTAATCAAAGCCTCCTCTTTTCAATTAAACCAACCTTTTTTTTTTTAACTTCTTTTCCCAAATCATTTCCATTAACCAATCACACTTCCGCATTGCGCCAACAATATACCCGACACATTTCCAGAATCTTGTACACTAGAAACGCTCGACCTTAACAGAAACCAATTTAAAGGCCAACTACCAAGATCTCTTGCCAATTGTGCAATGCTGGGGGTCTTTGACCTTGGGAACAATAACCTAACTGGTAATTTTCCTTACTGGTTGGGATCTATGTCCAACTTGCGGGTTCTCGTGTTACGGTCTAACAGATTCCATGGTCACCTAGGAAATGGAACTGGTCTAGAGTTCCCAAGGTTGCAGCTAGTGGACATCTCTGCCAATCAGTTTACCGGCAGTCTTTCTAGCAAATACTTCTCTGGTTGGAGAGGGATGATGCTCGATGAAGCACAATCAAATTTCAAGCGCAAGATACTAGGATTTAATGTCTTACAACTGATTGGCTTGTATTACCAAGACACTGTGACAGTTACAAACAAAGGACTGCAAATGGAACTGGTGAAGATTTTAACAGCTTTTACGTGCATTGACTTCTCAAATAATGAATTCGAGGGAGAGATACCTGAAGTTATTGGAAATCTTAGCTCACTCTATGTTCTAAATTTTTCAAGAAATGCTTTTAAAGGTACAATTCCATCAACTATCGGCAATCTTGTGCAACTTGAGTCGCTAGACCTTTCCCAGAACAAGCTATCTGGAGAGATCCCATTGGAATTATCGAGATTGTCATTTCTTTCTGTCATGAATCTCTCCTTCAACAAGCTTGAGGGAAAGATCCCATCGGGGTCTCAGTTCCAGACTTTCCAAGAGAGCTCGTTTGAAGGAAATGATGGATTATGTGGGGTTCCCTTGCCTAAACTCTGTAACAATATCAACGATGAATTCGATTTGCCTCAAGAGGGTTTAGATTCTGAGAAAGAATTTGATTGGGTATTATTGGCAGTGTCTTTTCTGGGATTTATGGTGGGTGCAAGCATGATTATTGGACCACAATATTTTTCGAAGAAAGGGAGAGAATGGGCTAATGAACTTGACAAGTTATCATATGCAAAGATGTAATCAAATTAGTAAACTGCAAATGAAATTGAAATCAGCAACTGAATAAATTGTTTTTATGTTAAAATTTCGTTTGCTTTCTGTCCGTCAACTTATTTATTTTTCTGTATTTTGCTAGAAATAAAAACAAGTACAAAGTTTATTTTTGTTTCCGAGCCCAAAATGTAACCACCATTCACTGCGCCAAAAACGTATACTAGCTAGAGGATGATGATGGGAACACCTTTTGTTGATCTATTCTATTACATTTCATGCTCAACATTCTGTTGAAAGATTTCCTAACTGAAATTGGTAGCGATGGTGGTGGAGGTGGCGGCAGTGGTGGTGACGCCATTTGCATTTCTATCAAAACTTCATGAGAACTAGTAGAATTTCTATTTGCAACTTCATCAAAAGGAGATGATAGCTCATTATCTATCGGATCAATTAAAGCCGACTCTGGACTGACCAAAATTTCGTGACTTGGCGGTGTAAGAGTCTCCACTGTTGATTTCTCTGGCTTCACAGGCGATCTACAAATCGGACAACTCGAATTAGATCGAAGCCACATGTCAATACATTCAACGTGAAATGAATGTTGACATATTGGCAACAATCTTCCTACTTCATTTTCTTCAAATGTGCTCAAACAAATTGCACACTCATCTAGTACAGACCCATTCATCACGTCGCCGGATTTGTAGACAAACAGTGGGAGAGAAGCGATTGTCGAGATATCAAGACCATCTTTCTGAAAACCCGTACGATTATCATTGTAAAATTGTGTAGTAGTATTGTGGTGATGCAAAAGTGTAGGATCCAGTATATGCGATATGGTGACTACTCTTTCCCTTCTTCTTTCACGAGCTTGACTAATCACCCATTTTGCGTACGCATGGAGTAGTAGCACAAATGAAATCACGACGAGTAATGTCATAATGCCAACAAGTATGACTTTCCCGTCGTAAGAATTGATTATATCGGCGAGATTCCCATAATGCCGATGATCCATGGAGTCATGAAATGGTAATGGACTAGAGTCACTAGACATACTGTTTGATAAATGTGAGCTTCATTCAAGCAGTGTTTATGCCTCACTTATTATAAGTGATGAAGTAGAAGAGTGATTCTACCTGGATGATGCAATCTAAGAAGAAGAGAAGACTTTTGGTAAGATAAAGATAGAAAAATTAATTGGGTTATTGGAAAATGTAAGACGTAAAAATAAATTCGTGGATGAAGGATTGAATGACGGGGTTTTCAGGTGCATATGTCCATATTGCGTGTAAAAGCTTGCTAAATGTTATCCCCTTTTTCCTATGCTTATAAAAACTTCATTAGATTGTGTTGTACTCTTTGCACACACAGCCTTGACTTGTATTTGGACATATTGTTTATCAATCAGATAAAACTCATCCAGTCCAGTAATATTCAGGTTGTTTTGGCGATTTTACTAGAAAATTATCTTTTACCTTTATTCATACCGGTCTGAGTTGCTTGTTGCAGTAATATGGGTATGCAAAATTTTAGACGAATCTCACTAGATTTCACATTGCCCCCATCTGGTGGGAACTATATTTTACCCATGGTAAACTCAATCCTAGCGCCACCACTACTCGGCAAAATATCCCAAAAACACCATTCATATTCATATATGGAACGTAAGGATCCATGCCTCGAGTGAACTTTACCACTTCGGTAGAACAGCTGAACAGCTCAATGGTGACAACAAAGAGGTTGCTAGTATTAAATTTAAGAAGCAAAATAAAATAAGAAGTGATTTTTGTGCGGACTGGGAGATTAATGAATGAAGCATACACATGTACGAGTAGTTCTATGAATGGACAATCCCACCTTTTCACCTTCCCATGGAAATCAGCTTAAGTTGCTCTTTCTTACTCTCTCTGTATTGGGGCTTGGAAGACAGATTTTTCTAGTTGCTTCAACTTGAAGAATTGGGTGTTGAAGCACTAAATTTTGCTACTGTACTAAATGATTTTATACGACAAGTTTAAATACATTTGGTACTACTCAACTTCTTATCCAGTAAAATGAAAAGTGCTTAGCATCTAATTATCGGAAGATATGCAAATGCTAGACAAAATAGATGATGTATAATGTTATTGGAAACTTTGAAATTGAACCAAGTACCTATATCAATTTCAAAGTAACACCTTTTTTTTTTTGTTGATTACTAGATACAATATTGTCAAGGCAGCCAATATAGCTACTTTTTGTAACCGACATGCTATACAAAACACATGGAAAAATGAGGGATTAGTAGCAATCCTTCAACAACTCTATGTTAGGAACTATATTAATCTTGTAACTGTTAATTATGCTCAAATTTTATGAGTATCAGTTTAATCAATCTAGTGACTGAGGTGCTTTGCCTCTTTTCAGGAAAAAAGAAAAAACGGAATCTATTTTTTTTATAATACAAATTTTGCACTTGAAGCTATTTAATTATGCTCAAATTTATGAGTATCAGTTTAATCAATCTAGTGACCGAGGTGTTTTGCCTCTTTTCCGGAAAAAAGAAAATCCGAATCTATTTTTTTTATAATATAAATTTTGCACCTGAAGCTATTCAAACATGAAAGTCCATTTCAATGAAGGAGGTGAGAGTCGCTTTCACAAGTGTGATAGTAATTGTCTGTATTGGCGAATTCTCAATTTGATTAACGAGATAAAAGATAATGGTTTTATATAAAATTTTTGAGACCAATCATATCAATATTTATCATCAATGTTTGCTAAGATAAGTACGTACATTCATAAATGTGAAATAACTTTTCATTCTATATGGAGACCTTCACCACCAAAGCCTGTTGATTTTCCTGTTGCATCGCATAAACTAATATGAAGGATTTTGTTCATAAGTTCATTAGCCCATTGTCTCCCTCTTTTCCAAAAATATTGAGGTCCAATAATTATGCTTGCACCGAACAGAAATCCTGAAAACGTTACCACAAGTAATACCCAATCAAATTCTTTGTTAGAACTCCCATTTTGTGGGAACTTGGAAATATAGTTGCAGTCTTTGGATGATGGAGGTCCACATAACCCATCATTCCCTTCAAAGGAATTTGCAGAGAAAGTTTGAAATTGATTGCCTGATGGGATTTTTCCCACGAGTTTGTTGAAAGAGAAGTTCACAACGGAGAGGAATGATAAACTTGCTAACTGGGAGGGAATCTTTCCAGTCAGCATGTTCTTCGAGAGGTCTAATGACTCAAGATGTGTAAGATTTCCGAAAGTTGATGGGATTGGGCCTGTGAGGATGTTTCTTGAGAAATTAAGAATGTAGAGTGACGTGAGATTTCCAATGGCCTCTGGTATCTCCCCTTCAAATACATTATTTGAGAAATCAATGCTTGTAAAAATGTTAAGGATCTTTACCACTTCCATGTCTAGCCCTTTGCTAGTAACCGTCACTGCTGGTTGGTAATTATATGTGCTATTAATTCCAAAGATCCATTTTGCTTCTTCTTCTTTTACCATCATGGCTTTCCAACTAGAAAAACATTCATTGGATATAAAACCTGAAAATTTATTAGAGGATATGTCAATAATTTGCAATTTTGGCAAGTTACATTTAGTACCTTGATTTTCCCAGGGACCATAAAATTTGTTGGACCGTAACACAAGAACACGCAATTCCGACATATTCCCTAACCAGGATGGGAAACCGCCACTTAGTTGATTATTTCCAAAATCTAAAACCTCTAGCATTGTACAATTTGCAAGAGATCTCGGTAGATGCCCTTCTAATTTGTTTCCATTAAGATCTAGTGTTCGCAGAATACAATTCTCCATGAATAATCCATCAGGTATGATTCCTTGGAATTATTTTCCCGTAGATTTAAGACTTCAATGAACCCCAAACATGGAGGTATAGCTCCACTCAAGTTGTTGTGTGATAGACCAAGAAAAGAAAGCGTACCAACTTTACATATTGACATAGGAATTACTCCACTAAATTGATTTCTTGCCAGAGAGAAGGATATTATGGATAATTCGGAGGAAAAAAGATTCGCAATCATGGCGGTGAAGTTGTTTAGCGAGTAATCCAAAAAGTAGGCACTTAATGGTAAGATTATATTTTTCCCTTGAAGCATGTTGGAGTGGAGGTCTAGCAAACGCAACGATTGAAAACTACCGACGGGTAAGAGTTGGTCAGGATCTTCAAAAAAGTTGTGAGAAAGATTTAAGAGATAAAGGTTCCCATTGCCAATCTTCCAAATCCAGTTGGGTATTTTTCCATGGATATTATTGTTCGAAAGATCCAGAAAATTCATCCTAGATTGATTTTTCAAGAAGAAAGGGAACTCTGTTAAGTTACAAGAACTGAGCCTCAAACTGTCAAGTTGAGGAAACAATGCAAAATTAGCACCAGTAGTATGGATCGACAAACGGTTATTTGAGAGACTGAGACTCAAGAGATTTCTCAACTTATGAAAGACCATATCTAATCTTATTGATCCACTGAAGTCGTTTGAATCTAGTATGAGAATTAAGAGCTTAGAGAGTTGGAATATTGATGCTGGAATAGGACCTTGCATTTTATTATCACTCATATCTAGCCATTCCAACGGAGATGAAGATACATTGAAAAATTCATCAAGGTGGCCAGTGAAATGATTTGCGGAAAGATCTAGCTTCTGCAGAGATGGAACAGTAAAAAACATTGATGGTATTGTTCCATTGAATAAGTTGTTCCTCAAGTTCAAACTAACTAGTTTCTCAAGTATATTCCAATCATAAGGAATTGGACCTGTTAAACGGTTATCAGATAGGTCTATTTTGATGAGACTCTTAGACCGACCTAACGACGGGATCAAACCAGTGAAACTATTGGATGATAGGTCTATTGAAGTTGGTCTAGCTTTGAGAATGTAGCGGGGATTGATCCATTAAATCTAGAATTCCGGAAATCTATACTAGATAAAAGTCTAAGATTACCAATAGAATTCGGTAATTCGCCCGTGAAGCTTGTGTCTGACAGCACCAACATCTGAAGTTGTCCATCTATCGGGAATTTTGGTAAAAAACCATTAAGACGCCTATTATTTGCTAAGTACAAATTTTGAGTTTTCCAAACAAACTACAGTGACTTAGATCTAAGGAAATCTGGTATTTCACTTGAGATGATATTGTGGCTGAGGTTAAGCTTATTAATCGATTGAAGTTGTAAGAGAGAGGAATCAATAGGCCCTGAAAGAAAACAGTGAGACAAACTCAATACCTCCAGGTTAGGGAGCGAAGAGGATAAGATTTGACACCAGTTGCTGCCTTGTTCAGATATATCTACACCATCTTGCACGAGTTCTTTCAATTCTGTTAAATTACGAGTAAGTGTTTCGAGATTTGGATCGCTCAATATCAGCCGCAAATCAAAATCATCATCGTAATTGACAACGCTAGAGAGATCGAGCGTAACCAACTTTGTCAAACGTGATATACCTATCGGTATTTTCCCGTTCAAGCACGAGTTCGACAGATTCAAATATTTCAAGTTTGAAAGTTGGTCTAATTCATATAGAATCGGTGCAGAGATAAAAGCTGGAACCATCTAAATATAATCCACTGTCGAAGAAGTTGTGAGCCAAATTCAATCTCTCAAGGTACTGAAGTTTAAATAGACTGCTAGAATTATCTAATCCCCCGTAAATACCTTCACTACTGAGGTCTAAACCGATAATATGACCAACAATCAGTGTTCGTATTCCAAGACTTACGCTATGATGATATTAATAAATAATCTGGAGAATAAAGACTGTGATTCAACTTGAGTAGCAGAGCTTTCTGATCACTCAGGCATTGCCCTTGAACAACGTTGTTGCCAGAGTCGGAGAAACTCAAAATGAAAAGAAATAAGAATAGGCATCCATCTTGGAGAAACTTCATTAGAGATGAATGAAACTTTTCAATTTTCATTAAACAAAATGCCTTGTGTGATTCGTTCTCCTCTGGAAAGAAATTATAAATAAATGTTTAGGAATTGCGAATTAAATGTGTAGGAATTTTAGTCAAGAATGAATTGACACCACCATCTAGCTAAACCATTGATTTTTGTGAATTTGAGTGTTTGTTCTCCTTCATATATGGATCAAAAGAAACCATAGGGACATCATCAGTGGTATAGAGGGCTAAGGCTAATTCCTATGGACTAGATTGAGTAGTTAAGTGTTGCAATTCAAAAAAAAAGTGTGGCCTAAAAGTTAACACTAGTTCTCTTTCCTAGTATGTTCTCGCAGTTGAACTAGCAGCGAGAATGAAGCGCTGAACGGTTCAACGCTCAAAAAGTGACCTTTACGCTGAACGGTTTAGGGCTCACAAAAATCACACGGATCACAAAAATCACAAAATTTGATCTAACGGCTGAAATTGGTTGCGCTGAACGGTTCAGCGCTGGACAGTGGTCTCAGATGACGTGGACTGCTAATCTAGCTGCTAGATTAGCACTCCCATAAGACTTAGGAGGTTTCCCTAACTAACGTGGATTGCTAATTTAGCTGCTAGATTAACACCCATATGACTTAACCTAAGCATAGCAGTTGGAAGTAAAGTTCACGTCAAGAAAAAGCCACATTGATTTTGCTTTTCTGACCTACAGACGACTGACTTCTTGATATGACACTCCCTCATGAACCATGGTTATTAATGTCTTTCATTGGTGACTTAAGAGGCAGTGGAAGGTGGGGTGGGGCCGGTGGGCAACGTATGTTTTAAGTCAGGCAACCACAAAAGTAGTTTTGAGGTCTTCATGTAGAAAAAATATCATACGAATCCTTTTTGACTACTTCAATAAGACAGTACTGTGAAATACAAACAGAGACATGAATGCATTTATATTCTCGTTACTCTCATATATGGCACAAGCTGGGTGCCGGGTGGGTGGTCTATATGCTTTCGAAACAAATTCAGGACTTGCACAAACCTCCCAATGAGATTGCCACGAAGATAGTGGTACCTGATCTGCAGCAATTGGAAGTATGCACACATATTCTTTGTACTGTGATAGTCATCTTGCCATCTTATTGTGCTCACTTCACCAATTCTACCAAGTCAGTAGTAGTGTAAAACAATTGAATCCATGTCAAAATTATCAATCTCCCCCTCTATTTAGTATTTACCAACCACTACTCGGCAAAATCCCCCCAATCCCCATTCATATATATTCATATGGAACATAACACTCCACTCTTGAGTGAACTCTAGTCTACTCTACCATTTTGGAAATTGCTCTAAAATTTACAATGTAAACTGAAATAAGAAAGTGAACTTTTGTACGGATCGGCCGCCGAAATCAGCCTAAGTGCTCTCTCTTTCTATCTGTATGGGGACTTGGAAGACGGGATTTCTAATTGTTTCAACTTTCAACGAAAAAGAGGGTAAAGCACTTAATTTTGCTATTTTATTAATTGATTCTATATGACAAGTATAAACACACTTGGGTTTTATTTTTAGCAGAACTCAACCTCTCATACAGTAAACTGACAAGTGATTAGCATCTATTTATCGGCGCCAAACTCAATACAGTGACTGCATTTGTATTGGCATGTCATGTGCGTGTGAAGGGAGGACTGAGCTCTATGGGTTGGAGGGAATTTGTCCTTGAATCACAACAAGGTTTAAAAGGAGCTCATGTTCTTAGTTTTTTCTCAGCTTGATTTCCTTTTACAATAACGAGAAAAAAAAAATGCTTCAATATAAAAATTTGAGACCAATCATATCAATATTTATTCATTCTCAATGTTTGCTAAGATAAATAAGTGCACTCATAAGTGTAAAAGATGTCACTTTCTTCCTATACTCGGGTTTTTCCATTACATAATGCCATCATTTATCAACAAATGCGAAGGATTTTGTTCATTAGTTCATTAGCCCATTCCCTCCCTGTTTTCCAGAAATATTGAGGTCCAATAACAATGCCCGCACCGACTAAAAATCCTAAAAACGTCACTACAAGTAATACCCAGTCAAATTCGTCGCTAGAACTTGAACCATCTTGCGGCAACTTGGAAATGTAGATGCATTCTTTGAATAAGGGAGCTCCGCATAACCCATCGTTTCCTTCAAAGGAATTTGCAGTGAAAGTTTGAAATTGACTGCCTGATGGGATTCCCACGAGTTTGTTGAAAGATAAGTTCAAGACTGAGAGGAATGATAAGTCTGCTAATTGAGAAGGGATCTCTCCTGTCAACATATTCTGCGAGAGGTCTAATGACTCCAGATGTGTGATATTTTTGAAGGTCGGTGGAATTGAGCCTGTAAGGGCGTTTCTTGAGAAATTAAGAATGTAGAGTGATGTGAGATTTCCAACGGATCCTGGTATCTCTCCTTCGAATACATTATTTGAGAAATCAATGCTTCTGAAGCTGGTTCGGATCTTTACCACTTCCATGTTTAGCCCTTTGCTAGTAACGGTCACTGTTTGTTGGTAATTATAGGTGTTGTTAAATTGAAATCCTAATATATCGTCCTCATGGATCCGTTTTGCTACTGCTTCTCTTCCCATCATGGCCTTCCAACTTGAGAAGCATTCATTGGATATAAAACCTGAAAATTTGTTAGAGGATATGTCAATAATTTGCAACTTTGGCAAATTATACTTAGTATCTTGATTTCTCAACTTATGAAAGACCATACTTAAACTTATTGTGCCACTAAATTCATTTGAATCAAGTATTAGAACTAGCAGCTCAGAGAGTTGGAATATTGATACTGGAATAGGACCTTGAAGTTTATTATCACTCAAATCAAGCCATTTCAAAGGAGATGAAGATGCATTGGAAAATTCTCCAAGGTGGCCAGTAAAATGATTCATGACAAGGTCTAACTTCTGCAGTGATGGAAGAGTAAAATATTTTGATGGTATTGTTCCATTGAATAAGTTGTTCCTCAAGTTCAAGCTAGCTAGCTTCGGAAGCATATTCCAATAAAAAAGAAAATGATATTTGTGAATTCATTCATTAGGTGGGCAAAGTAGTAGGAAGTTCACGTCAACAAAAACTGCCACATTAATTTTGTTTTCCAATAATTCCTAGAAATTACTTCAAATTCAAAGTACCATCATTTTTAAAATTGGTTTGCTGAAGTACTGCTCCTAGCCTCCTATCACTTTTCTAAAATTTTCTAAAATATCATCACGGTCAACAATTCCGTCCGGATTCACAAACTAACATAATTGACTTCAGTCAAAATATCATTTTCAGTTACCTAAATGCCCGTCACCAACTTGTTTATTGGATTCGGATGATGATGGTAACGAAGAATCAGGCAACAAATGATCCTCTATTCCTCCTCATTTTCTCAACATTTCTCCAAAGGAAAACTAAAATCTCCCTTTTAGATAAAAGAAAAACACATCAGTTATATTTTATGTAATAAAATCATGATTTTTGTTATACGGAGAACAAAAAGTGATCTCATGAAAACGAAAATCGTAGTCAACCCGCTAACTCGATCAACCCAACTAACGAGTCGAGTTTAAAAAAATTCCGGACCAAAATAGCCCTATCTCCTAATCAGAATCAAAGTAAAATTCGTAGTTCTTTTATTCATGATCCAGTTGATGATCATCAGACACTTTCCCGTAGTCGACGATAATGTGAATCAACTGTAACAAGATGCACAAATTACCCTAGTTAGGCTATAACATATCATCGGCACCTTGATATCAATTTTAAATCTCCTTTCAAAAAAAAAAAAAAACTAATAGACTGTTTAGATCCTACGATGATTTTGTTGAAGATAGGGGAAAAATAATGCAAATTGCAACAAACAAACAAATAACAGAAAATGGAGAAAACGAAATGGTAGTAGTTATGGGTATTAGCATCTGTAATATCCAGCGTCATTCTCATATATTTTCCTAAGTAGTTACACATCTCACAATAAACCTCTTTCTCAGTTTGTCCTCCAATTCTAATTTGGGTTGTTTACAACTAATATTTTATGCAGTGGTTGAAGGCTACTGGTTAAAACAATCTTCAATTCCACCTCACTCAGGTTCAAGTCTCTCTCTTTGATTGATGGCGCAAGGTTGTCAAATTAGGTTTAATTTCAGCTAATAAGACTTTAATATTAGCTGATTATAAATAAAACTTTGATTTTATTCTTCTTCCTTTCTTTTCTCTGCAGAATCTTTGTACCATTGTTGTGTTTTGTTGTAGTAGTACGGATGGTGTTGTAGAGGAAGTAATGGAGGTACGAATATGAGAGTGGGAGGACAACAAAATTGTGGTTACGATCTTGGTTGAATTAGAAAATGTGTTATGGGTTGTGAGTGTGTCAAGACAATGTGTGTCATTAAGGATATTCTGGTCCGAGTCATACAACATTATAAAATCGTCATAGTTAACGAGTCGACAACGATTTTCGCTCTCTTCAGATCTCTTTTTGCTCTCCCTCTAACAAAAATCTAAAATCATTCTTTAGTTTTATCTAACAAAATCAAGCACAAATGAATTTATGCATGTAAAAATTACATCAAAACAATCTCGACCCAAATAACCGTCACAAAAATAAGTGACTCATTTTTCAAGCACTATTATTGAAGAGACAGTGACTCGCCAACTTTAAATGCATAATTTGATTGACGCATGAAAATCAGCAGATATCTTTGAATGTAATCTTTGAATTACAAATTTTGATTTATTAGGCGCAAAAAATTAAGAATTGAGTGCATTACAATAGAGCCGAATTAGCTGCAGTCCATGATCAACAATATATGACTAGTTTTACTGATATAATAATGCATATCCTATTATTCCCATCCTCGAATCATTATATATACAAAATTATCTTGCAACGTAATCTTCTACAAGATGAAACACACCAATACAATTATACGATTCGATACGATTGTCAATTTGTCATGTAAGCAAAAAATTATAAACTTAACTTAATTCATCCCATTGCTAATTGTTTATGGCAGCTTTAATGCTTAATTGATCTTTTTTCTACATTGATGATATACATCAAGATATTTTTTTAATTTTTAATTTTATTTTATTTTTTGACTTAAAAGGTTAATATCATCGATAGAAAAAGAAAAAAAGAACAAGGGAGAGACGCCTAGGCAAATCTAAAGGAAGGCTACGACCAACCAAATCAAGAAAATACAACACTCTCACACAAAGTGAAAAACAAACACAACCAGGAGAAAAAAACTCAAACTACCAAGAGAAACTAAACAAGGCCGAAATATGGAACCTAAACTAAGCCTAAGAACAAAGTGGACATGCAAAAAGAGCTAAGAATGACATTTCTTGGTATGAGTTCTATGACCTCTTCCCAATTGCTCTTGTTTGTCAATCTTAGAGCTTCCATCCCCATTCCAATTGAGCATGTGAAGCTCTCTATCTTTTATCTTAATGTCCCTCTCTCTAACTTTTGAGATCTTGTCTTCGCAGGACAAGAATTTCAGATTCTCTAAAATTCACCATCATTCATTTCTTCATTGTCTTCGTCAACCTCTTCAATACGGACTTTATCTTCATTAATCATCACTGGGGGAGCCTTGACTTCCGTTTTCCTTGGTGCCAGCTTTCTGCTATCAATTGGGAACCTACTTTCCTCTCTAAAATCACTTAGCATCAAAAAAGGGTTTTTTTAGTAGATTACCTATCTTTTTTTGGAGATGCCACCTGATTCATAAATGTGAAATAACATTTCATTCTATATGGAGACCTTCACCACCAGAGCCTGTTTTTCCCGTTGCATCGTATCAGCTAATGTGAAGGATTTTGTTCATAAGCTTGTTAGCCCATTCTCTCCCTCTTTTACAAAAATATTGAGGTCCAATAACAATGCTTGCACCGACTAGGAATTCCAAAAACGTAATACAAGTAATACCCAATCAAAATCGTCGTTAGGACTTGAACCATTTTGCGGCAACTTGGAAATGTAGCTGCATTCTTTGGACAAGGGAGCTCCGCATAACCCATCATTTCCTTCGAAGGAATTTGCAGTGAAAGTTTGAAATTGGTTGCCTGTTGGGATTTTCCCTACCGGTTTGTTGAAAGAGAAGTTCAAGACTGAGAGGAATGATAATCTTGCTAATTGGGAGGGAATCTTTCCTGCCAGCATGCTCTTTGAGAGGTCTAATGACTCAAGATGTGTAATATTTCCGAAAGTTGATGGGATTGGGCCTGTGAGGGCGTTTCTTGAGAAGTTAAGAATGTAGAGTGACGTGAGATTTCCAATGGCTTCTGGTATCTCTCCTTCAAATTCATTATTTGAGAAATCAATGCTTGTAAAAATGGTTAGAATCTTGATCACTTCCATGTCTACCCCTTTGCTGGTAACTTCCACTACAAGAAAACCGGTCTCTAGCGACAAACACAATACAGACGCAAGAGGTCATTTTTAAACGCTACATCCCTCCCGCGGCTAAAATTATGTAGTCACATAGGTTTCGCAAGAAAGCATGTGACTAGAGGTTCTCAGCCACATTGTTGTCGCTCGAGATGTCTTGCTACAACGATCAGCGGCTGTAATACTAGACCGCCATACACTTCCGGTGACTGGTGCATTTCAGTCATATGGTTGTAACTAAAGATTTATAGCTAGTGAGGTACCGTTAGTTGCACTATACTCGCAAAGTATGTGCTGTGACTAACTAGGTACCTAACTAGCTAGTGAGCTACCTATATATTGAAGCACGAGAGGTTCAGAGACCATACTTAGGTTGTAGCACAAGAGGTTCAACGATCACATTGTTGTTGAAGCATAAGAGGTTGAGCGAGTACATGTTCATCATGGAGCAAGAGGATCAGCGACTACACTTAGGTTGTAGTACAAGAGGTTCAGCGATAAAATTTTCATTGAAGCATGAGAGGTTGAGCGACTACATTTTGGTTATGGAACAACAGGTTCAGCGGCTGAATATTAACTGACGCACGACAGGTTCAGCGACTACACTAAGGTAGTCGCACAAATGAAGCACAAGAAGTTCAGCGACAGTCGTAGCACGAGAGGGTCAGCGACTGCATTCTGGCTGAAGCTCAAGAGGCTACATTTTAGGATATTCATATTTAGTTGCAAGAGGCTACGAGATACCGTTCATGTTATTGAATCCGACAACTGAATATAAATTTAGAAGTTCAACTAGAAATTATATACAGAGATGTATAGATGTTCAAAACATCTAACATGCCTGAATATAAACATTTTTCTCATTCTCTTGATCCAGGATGGGTGCAACGATCTGAGTTCAAAGATCAAATATTGTAGTGGCACTCTAGCAACTGCAAAAATCTATCAAAGAAGATTTGGTACATTTTGCCTTTTGCGATTAGTTGGGGCATTATGGATGAAAGAAACAGGCGAGTGATGGCAAAGAAAAGAGGTCGTAATAAGAATATGATAATTATAAAAATCAAAAGGTTGATTTTTCAATGGGGGAGTTTCATTCTTGGTTCAAGGATATCATTTTTAATGATTTGTTATTCAATTGGAATGCCTCTCTATATGAAGGTTGAATCATATTTTGATATTGAGAACCATCTTATGGGCTTGTTATTATACTGCTTTGCAGTCAGGATTATTTTCCTTTTTAATAAAATTTTAACCCTTTCTATCAAAAAAAAAAAAAAAAACTCAATCACTCGAATTGTTTATCGCCAAAATTTTGTTTGAAACCACAAAAAAATAGAGAATTAAATTGTTGTTTGTGATTAGGTTTTAGTTTTTGATTATCATAAAAATTGAAAAAAAAAAAGGTTTTGATTAAAGATTGTTAGTAGTAAAATTTAGGTTTTGTATTTATTTTCGATAATTAGAATTATTAGAGTTAGTTAGTGTAAAGGGTAATTTGATATTTTATCAAACTTTAGACATCCCATATCACCTTCTCTTGGTTGGGGGAAGAATATGACAGGCATCAATTAAAACCAATAGTCCTCAAACTAGCGAGGAAAAAACAATGGTTCAATATGAAAAAATTTGACCAATCATATCAATATTTATTTATCATTAATGTTGCTAAGAAAATTAAGCGCACTCGTAAATGTGATTTTGTTCTATTATCTCGGTGTTTCCACAATACTTATTTATCATACTCCCTCCGTATCTATTGTATAGGCGGAATTTTAATTTTTATTTGTCCCACTAGATAGACAGTCTTATTTCCAAGACGAATTTTCTCCTAAATACCATCATTTATTGTGTACAAAAAATTATGTTGAGAATAGGACAAAGCGTACGTAAAACAAGAAAATGTATGAAAAATTATGAATCCAAAACACTTTTCTTAATCTAAGAGAATTGACCCCTCCGCCTATATATGTGTGGTACGGAGGGAGTATCACTTTATGGGAAAGGTTTTGTTCATAAGTTGATTAGCCAATTTTCTCTTCTTCTTTTTTTCCAAAAATATTGAGGTCGAATACCAATGCTTACAAGGACTAGAAATCTCAAAAACTTCGCCACAAGTAATAGTTAATTAAATTCGTCCTTAGAACTTGAACCATTCTGTGGCAGTTTCGATAAATAATTGCAATGTTTGGACAGGGGAGTTTCACATGACCCAATGTTTCTTTCGAAGGAATTATGGGAAAATCTAAAGTTGATTGCCTGATGGGATTTTTTCCCACCTAATTTGTTGAAAGAAAAGTTCACGACTTAGAGGAATGATAAGCCTGCTAATCAAGGGATTTTTCATGTGTCAGCATGTTCTATAAGAGGTCTAATGACCCGGATGTTTAAGATTTCCGTAAGCCGGTGAGAGTGGGGCAATGAGACCGTTTCTTAAGAAGTTAAGAATTGAAAGTGAAATAAGATTTAGAGGCTTCTGATATCTAGTGGTTTTCCGTAAGCCGGTAAGAGTGGAGTAATATATCGTTCTTAATGATAAAAGTACCTTTATATTTAGTGGTTAATGATAATCATCAGTGTTAATATTTAGATTAAATTAGAGGAGTTAAATTTAGTTCCGAGTAATCTTTTTAAGATGATTAGCTTAATATAATTTTTTTGAGAGGAAATTATGTGAAGAAATTCCACAAATCGTGTATTCTTTGTATGCATAGATCAACACTGAAGTTCGACTATTTTCTTTCTTTTTCCTAGCAGAACCATGTGTGTTCTTCGTAAACAACACAAAGATTCAATAGAGTTTTCTAACTTTTTTACAAGGTTCGGCTGCTTTTTCTTTCTTTTTCCAACACAAAACTTTTTCTTTGTTCAATAGAGTTTTCTTTATATATTTTTTTCTCCTAGTGGAACTTGTGTTTTTTTTTTTCGTGTAAGAAGAACACAATGAATTCGTCTAGAACAAGAATAAAGATAAATTACTCGGAATCACAACCCGGCTTAACACCGAACTACAAAAAAAACTTGATTAAACTAAATTACTTAATTAATCAAAAACCTAAATAGAATAAAATGTTGCTTTTGGTTTTGTTTAGGAATTGAAAATAAATTAAATTAGTTTAGGTTTTTTCATTTGTTAAAAATAGCTTAGTAACTTACCTCTCCCTAGGACACCCCATATCCAACCATGCATCCTAGTTAGTAAAACCCAAAGGTAAAACACAAAACTTTTGCTATACCCTAAAACATGTTCCAATACGGCTCGCATTTTGAAACAAAATTGAGGCATCTACACGGGTAGTTTTTTCAAGGATTGATCTCAAATGCATACTCACCACTTAATGAGATTCACAATTAAAATTTAGGAATCAAAGCTATCTCATCACTTAATGAGATTCACAATTAAAAAAATTAGGAATCAAGACTATCTCAAAGGAAATATTATTCAAAAATAATTAAATCTACAGACGAGAAACAATTTTCCTCGTGAGCTTATAGATTTAGTTTTCCTGTACATGAATCGTACTACGTTACTTAAATCCATGAATGGATTTGATAAGCTCCGTGTCACATGCTTAGGATCTTTCTTTTTTTTGGTAAGCACATGCTTAGGATCATATTATTAGGAAGAGAGTTTATTACTCCTCTCTCTTTCTCTTCCCTTTCTTTAAACAAAAATAAAAAAAATAAAAAAAATAAATAAGAAGAAGAAGAACCCAGAGCCGTCTTGCTCAGATTTGGTCCTTTTGCATCAGATCTGAGCAAGGATTCTTTTTCTTTTAAAGTTTTTGATAGTAGGCGTAATTGAATAAGATTTTTTTACATCGTTTTTGGTATCTTTTGACATATTTCTTTGTCGTTTTGGGACGATTTTTTTTCATCGTCATGGGGCGGGTTCTTCAAATTTTAATGGCTGGTTCGTGGCTTGCTATTCTCGATTCAAAAACATCAACGATTCATCATGACATCGATTTGAGTTGGCATCCGCGTTCGTGTGGATCGACAAATTTATGGGCAAAGTACTCCTTTGTATTAGGAGCATCCCTTATCGAAGAAGAATAATACAATCAGATTAAATGGTCGGATTTTATTTTCGGATATACCATCATCTCTCCCTTATACATAAAATTCTTTTGGATATCTTTGTTGTTTATCGTTCTTTCTCTTCGCGATCTACTTGTAATTATTTGTATTAGGGTTTTGATTATTTTGTATTTTGATGTAAACGAACATGTAATCACGATTTTGATTTGAATGAATTGAAATATGTTGATTGTCCAAAAAAAAAAAAAAAAAAAAAAAAAAGAATTTATTATTAATTATGTGCAAAAATTCTCATTATCTTTCGATTGGTAATTTTTTTTTTCCTGTCATTTAATTCAATTTTAAAATCTTGAGACTTATCACAACGTTAAGAATCATCCAAAAGTGAGACAATGTATTTAAAAGTGTGAAACATGACACACAAAGCTTCACCTCCCAAGGCTTGAGCTAAGATAATTTTGTTGTACAACGCTTTAACTAATGCAAAGGATTTTGTTCATACATTTATTAATCTGTTCTCTTCCTTTTTTCCAAAAATATTGAGGTCCGATGACCATACTTGCACCCACTAAAAATCCCAAAGTCGTCGATGTGAATAGTACCCAGTCAAAATGATCATCTTCATAATTCAAACTATTTTGTGGTGACTCGGAAGGAATTTTGCAGTCTTTGGGCAAAGGATATCCACATAACTTATCATTTCCTTCAAAGGAACTTGGTAGAAAAGTTTGAAACTGATTGCCTGATGGGATCCTTCCCTCTAATTGGTTGAAAGATAGGTTCAAAACCGAAAGGGACGACAAGCTTGCTAACTGGAATGGGATTTCCCCTGTCAACTTGTTCTGTGAAAGGTCTAATGACTCAAGGTGTTTAAGATTCCCAAAAGTTGATGGAATTGAACCTGTGAGAGAATTTCTTGAGAGGTTGAAATTGTAAAGTGGCGTGAAATTTCCAATGGCTCTTGGGATTGTCCCTTCCAATTTGTTATTTGAGAAGTCGATGCTTGTAAAAGCAGTTAGGATCTTCACCATTTTTATTTCTAACCCCTTGTTTGTGATTTCTATTTGGTAGTTCAATTTTTTACCCATTAAATACTCAAATCCTAATATCTGATCCCTGCGATTCCATTCTGCTTTTGTTTTGTATGCCATCATGGCCTTCCAACCTGAAAGGCATTCTTTAGATAGAACACCTGAAAACTCATTAGAAGATATGTCAATAATTTGTAGCATTGGAAAGTTACACTCATTTCCCAATGGACCATAAAATCTGTTGGAACGCAGCACAAGAACACGCAACTCGGAAATATATCCCAACCAGGAAGGAAAAAACCCATTTAAATGATTGTTACCAACATCTAAAAACTGTAGCATGGTACAATTGGAAATAGATGTTGGTAGTTGCCCTTCTAATTTGTTTCCATTAAGATTGAGTGTCGTCAAATGCCAAGTTTCTTCATACAATGACTCACCACATACGTTAGGTATTGGTCCACTCAAGTTATTTCCTCTTAGATTTAAAACAACAAGACTGGTAAGGGACCCTAGACATGAGGGTATTTGTCCACTCAAGTTGTTATATGAAAGATCGAGAATTTTAAGCTCAATAGCATCACATATTGACGCTGGAATTTCTCCATTAAGTTGGTTGCTTGAGAAAGACAAAAAAGAAGCACTTAAGAGGTACGAGGAAATATTTGGTATCAAAGAGGTGAAGTTGTTGAATGAGTAATCTAAGAAGCTGACACCAACGGATGATAAAATTGGATTCTTTCCTTGAAGCATGTTGGAGTGCATGTCAAGGTATTCTAAGTATTGAAAACTATTGACAGGCAAGGGTCGAGT
This sequence comes from Papaver atlanticum, assembly GCA_023531105.1. Taxonomy (NCBI): domain Eukaryota; kingdom Viridiplantae; phylum Streptophyta; class Magnoliopsida; order Ranunculales; family Papaveraceae; genus Papaver; species Papaver atlanticum. Next base: position 473,845 of record JAJJMB010012638.1, read on the forward strand.
AGGATCCTCCAAAAAATTGTTGGAAAGATTTAGTGTTCGAAGATTCCCATTGCCGATTTCCGAAATCCACTTGGGTATTCTTCCATGGATTTGGTTATTCGAAAGGTCTAAATCTTGCAGATTAGATTGATTTTTCAAGAAAATTGGGATTTCTCTCAGATTACAAGAACTTAATTTCAAATACTCTATTTGGGGAAACAATGCGAAATTAGTATTAGTAGTATTGATCGAGAATCTGTTACCTGATATGTCAAGTTCCTTGAGATTTCTCAGCTTATAAAAAAGCATATCTAGTGTTGTCCCACTGAAGTTATTCGACCTAAGATTGAGAATACGAAGTTTGGAGAGTTTGGAAATGGATACCGGAATAGGTCCTTGCATTTGATTGTTACTAAGATCAAGGGACTCTAACATAGAAGAAGATACGCTGGGAAACTTACCAAGGTGACCTGCGAATTGATTATCGGAAAGGTCTAAAAATACCAATGAAGGCAGAGAAAACAGAATTGATGGAATCCTACCGTTGAGTGAGTTGTTCACCAACTGCAGAGTACCTAGTTTCGGAAGTTTATTCCATTTTGAATGAATTGGACCTGTTAACCGATTACTTGAAATGCCAATATATTCGAGACTCTCAGACCCACTAAATAATGGGACTGGACCAGTGAAACCATTCTGTGAAAGGCTAAAATATACAAGATTCTTGCAACTGATTGGTGGTATTAAACCAGTGAAGTTGTTCCATGATAGTTCCAAAATTTGAAGTTGGTCGAGATTTGAAATCGAAGCCGGAATTGATCCACTAAATCTACTATTAAAAAGATCTAAGGTGGACAGGAATCTAAGATTACTAATAGAATATGGTAACTCACCAGTGAAACTCGTACCTGACAATACCAAATCTTGAAGCATTCCATCTTTGCGGAATTCTGGTAAAGAACCTTGAAGATGTATATTATCTTCTAGGTAGAGATATTGGAGTGTTCTTGAATTGATAATTCTTTGTGGAAACTTTCCATACAACTCACAATGACCGAGATCTAGGAAGGTCAAATTGGGGAAATTTCCAAAAAAATCGGGTATCTCAGTTGAAAAATTGTTCCAACTTAGTTGAAGTTTAGAAAGTGATTGAAGTTGTAAGAAAGATGGATCAAAAGGCCCCGAAAGAGAACATTGCGACAGACTTAATACTTCTAGCTTAGGGAGTGAAGAGGATAAGGTGCGAGACCACTTGTTCCGGTCATCGGATATATATATACCATCTAAGAGAAGTTCTTTAAGACTTGTTAAATTACGAGTAATTATTTCAAGGTTTGGATCTATAAGTACCGGCGACGGACCAGAAAAGGTTTGAGTGCTAGAGAGATCGAGTGTAACCAACCTTGTCAGACGTGAAAATCCAATCTGAATTTGCCCGTTGAAACCCGAATTTGACAGATTGAGGTGAGTCAAGCTATCAAGTCTATCGAACCCAGATGGAAGTGGAGTAGTGAATCCATTAAAAGCTAAATTCAATTTCTCAAGATGCTGAAGCTTGAACAAACTACTGGAACTATTTATTCCTTCATTAATGTTTTCACTGCTAAGGTCTAAACCAATAACACGACCACTTTTATCACAAGTAACGCCATCCCAAGAAGAACAACAATCGGCATTTGGACTCCAAGAACTACGCTTTGTCCAAGGAGAAGAAGATACAAGACTTTGATTAAGTTGCACTAACAGAGTCCTTTGATCCTTCAAACACTGCCCTTGTACCCTAATGTTTTCATTAACTTGTAAAAGAACCGAAAACAAAAAGATACATGTAGTGAAACTTAACAGTCTCATTGGATATGACTGTTTTACGATGGCTATAGAGTGAATAATGATAATATGACGATGAAGAAGTTATCAAGAAATGAATTAATTGATCAAGTTAGATCATGAAGAAGAATCATTTCCTTATCTTCTCTTATAACCAATAAGGAGCTTACTTCGTCGGTGGTGGTCCATTGAGTAAACTATTATTATTATTCAGTAATGCCGACTGCGAAATTTCCTCCATTCACATCTACACGCATGTTATAACCACTTCATTTATTAATATATATATATATATAGTGTATTATATTGGTGACAATTGAGCTATTTTTGTACATATGCTCAAAAAAGGATAAAAATGTGTAGTCTTTGTATCTGTCAGCCTCTGTTAGCTATCAGTGCCGTTACTTGGTTTTTTGTACAGATTCTGTTAAGCGTGTGTTCTTTCTGTCAACACAATCCGTCTTTTTTATCCACTTGAATATCTTTGGTCTACCACTTGATCTTAGAAATGATATATCGCAAAATTCATCATGGGTCAAAGTAAGACCTTTTACACGCACAGATGCCACTTGCTTATTATAAAATTATTATTGGCACGAACCATGCCCTTTGAATTGTATTCAGTTGACCTGTGGCAGAGATACAAAGCTAATGGCCGGAAACAATACCTCTTACACTCCCTTATCGTAACGTTAATGGCACAAAGTATTATACTTTAACATTAATGACAAGAAGAAGAAAAAAATCGGCTTAAAAGTAAGATACGTAGTAAAACATTAGCCGACATGCAAAAGTTGTATCCTGCGTCCATGACACTATTGCGAGATGATTCCTCCACTGCCATGGACAAATGCTCAATTAAGATTTAAGACTTCATTTTCCCTTCCCATGGTGGAGGAAATTTGTCAAGTTGCTGACTCAATTTGTTGACGGTGGCAATGAATAAAAATAAAAAGGCGAAGTTCCATTCTGAAGCGCTATAATGAAGTCAAAGTTATTTAGCGGTATCCATTCTCCCTTAGTTGGAGATCAACGCCAGGAGTCAGGATCCTATCACTTACATTTTTGAATACGGGAACTTTGTTTTATTAGTGCGGCAAACAGATCAAGTGTGACAAATTGCTTACTTTTGCCGCGCGGGATTAACTGACTTGAACACTAGACAACAAGTTTATTGCTTTATCATCAAGATAAATTTCAGTAAGGATCATGATTTTCTTGTTGTCTAATTACGTAGTTACTGGCCTTGAACAGAGTTATCATCAATATCAGAAACGTAGGAGGAACTCTGTATGAAATTTCTGGAATATCTCTTATTGGCATCGAATAACAAATCACTTTTAACACTAAGAGTACGATAGAAAACATCGTTTTAGATTTTTTTATTTTTTATTTTGTGAATAAGGATCTCATTAAATGGTATTAGGACTTAAGATGAGTCTGAATTATATGAGTAATAGAGCCATTTAATATAGAGGGAGAGTTCCTTCACATATAAGATTTATCTACTAGGAGTTTTTGAGTTATACAAGCCGGTGGATTATAAGTCCAATCCATTTTTGACAATAAAGTCGTTGCATATTTAGCTAAGAAGTCTGCCACTACATTGCATATTCTAGGAACAAAATAGAAACCCAAAAAATTGTTGCACGATTGTGCTATCTTATCTGCTTCCTCCAAAGTATTTCTGCTTCTCCAAGAGACTTCTGAAGAACGACCATTGAGATGATTGAAAAGGCTTTCACAGGCACCTTCTATGCTGAAATGATGTATGTTCTTTTATTTAGCCTAGTAGGTTGCCTGAACAATGCCTTCCGCTTCTGCCTGAACATCATTTTAGATTATTTGGTAGATCGTTACATAAAAGTTGAAAAACAAATTACCAACTCTGATTTTAAGTAAAAAATAATCATGAACGAGCATAAACTGCTTCACTATCCAGGGAGACTATACAAACGCGTATACTTAATGATGTTCCTTCTGCATTCTCCTTCCGATCAACCTTTAACCAACATCTCAACTAATATTAAGGATTTTGTTAATACGTTCATCGTCCCATTATCTCCCCTTTTTATTCTTCAAAATATTGAGGTCTAATGACCAAGCTTGCACCCAGAACAAATCCCAAAAAGCTCACCCCGCATAAGACCCAATCAAATTTATTTTCAGATTTGGTAGATTTTTACATAAAAGGAGAAAAAACATTTTACCAACTCTAATTTTAAGAAAAAAATAATCATGAACGAGATATAATGAATATCCTTTTGATTGCACAAGCTCCCTGATGAAATGAGTATCCATTGCCAAATGCTTCGTGCAACTGTAAATTACAAGATTTGATGAAAGAGATGTAGCGCTGACATTAATTACCACACTGAATAATGGGAGGTATGGGAAAAAAGATATGAAGATCTTTAATTAACTGACACAACCAGACAACCTCGACTGAAGTTTGAGCTAGACTCATATATTCAGCCTCTGTGGAACATCTAAAGACTGTAGTTTTCTTTCTGCTTGACCAAGAAATAGGATTAGACCTTAAAAATATACAGTAACCACTTGTACTTCTTCTGGTGTCTAGATCACCAGCCCAATCTTCATCACTGAATCCATGTACTGCAATAGACTCTTTGTAAAAAGAATATCATAATCAATTGTTCCTTTAATATATCTAAGAATCCTTTTAGCAGCTACAAAATGTACATCTGTTGGGTTTTGCATATGCTGACATACTTGACTAACTGCATAACTAATTTATGTTCTTGTCCATGTCAAATATTGTAATGCACCAACCAAAGATCTATACTCAATAGGATTAGCAAGAAGTTGACCAGCAGAAGCACTAAGCTTGTAGTTAACAGCTACTGGTGGAGAACATGGTTTTGCACCTGACATATTTGTCTTATCCAATAAGTCAGGAGAATAATTTGTTTGTAATAAGAATAAACTATTTGAATTCCTCTTAACTTTAAGTCCTAAGAAGAAATGAAGGGCTTCTAAATCTATCACAGGAAAATGTATGCCCAAATTTGTAATGACTTCACTGCAATAAGCTTTGTCATTTCCTGCAATAAGTATATCATCCACATATACTAAAACAATAGTAATTCTGGTACCAATCTTTTGAACAATCAAAGGAGTATCATCTCTAGAAGAGACAAAACCATAAGACAATAAGATGTTATGGAACTTTTCATACCAGGCTCTATGTGCTTGTTTGAGTCCATATATTGCCTTATGAAGTTTACAAACATGATGGGACTTATCTAGGTCAACAAATCCTGCTGGTCGAACCATGTAAACTTCTTCATGAAGGTATGTATGCAAAAATTCATTTCCAAGATCAAGTTGAGAGATATCCCAACCAAAGTGAATAACTAAAGAAAGAATTACTCTTACTGTTTTTGCTTTAGAAACTGGACTGAATGTGCCTGAGTAATCTAGTCCTTCCTTCTGATGAAATCCTTTGGCAACCAATCTAGATTTGTATCTCTAAATAGTACCATCGGGATTTTTCTTAATTCTAAAGACCCATTTGCAACCTACAAAATAACTCCATGTACCTGCATTTTTAAGAGCTATAACTTAATCCACCATAAAGACTCTCCATTTTGGAATCTTGTTTGCTTGCGTGAAGCATGTTGGTGTTGTAGAAGGATCCATTGCAATAAGAGTAGCGGATAAAGCATGTTTGATTGAAAACACTTTCTTTTTAGATATTCTAATTTTACCCCTAGTGACCATATGATGGTTATTGAGAATGAGAGCTGACAAATCCCGTGTAGATGAGATTTTTGTAGTTCCAGAAGATGCTAAAGACTCATTGCAAGCATCTGGTACCAACAAATGTGTTGTAATAGTTGTATCTCCTAAAGTATGATCAGATATAGATGGTGTGTCAGAAGTTTAAAAAACCGAATAAGCATTACTAGTGTCTGTAGTATCTGAACTAATAGCAGTGGTTATATCCAAATTTTGTGCACTCCTTGATATATAATTTGTAGCAGTGACAACTGATGCGGTAGAAAATTAAGATTTGGGTCTCAGTGGAAAAACTAATTCATGAAAAATCACATGCCTTAAAATATATACTCTTCTTGTAGTTGGATTGTAACATCTATATCCTTTGTGCATAGTACAATAACTAATAAAAATACATTGTTCACTTCTAGGAGCCAATTTGTTTGGTTCATATGGTCTTAACCATGGATAACAAAGACAACCAAATGGTGATTTGAATTGAATTGATCTTGTAGTTAGTCTGTTAAAAGTATAATTAGCAGTTTGAAATGCATCTACCCAAAAAGAATCTGCAAGTCCTAATTGAATAAGTAAAGCTCTTCTAACATCAACTAAATGCCTGTGTTTTAACTCTGTTATACCATTTTGTTCAGGATGATGTGGATAAGATATCTCATGAATAATGCCACAATTTGACAGAAAACCAGCTAATTTATTATTAAGAAATTCACCACGACCATCAGTTTTTATAACAACAATATGACACTGAAGCAAACTTTCCATTTGAAATCTGATTTCTCGTATTAAGGATATATCCAACAGAACTTAGAATAGTTGAAAATACTAGGGTACCCAAATACACCACAATATTTTAAATATCAACCTATAAGTCCTATACCAAGTATGATCGTCTATGGACAAAGTCGAGACAATACAACAACTATGGTATACACTTTGTGTGATCGTCTATGGATATGAAATCAGGACAATACAACAACAAAGTGTTCACTTGATAATAGGTACGGTATTAAATCGAAACACTATAGGATCAATATCAAGTGATCAGGAATTAACGCACAAGTGTATTTACTTTAAATTATAATAACCAAATTATAATTGTGGAAAATAAAATAAATGACATAGTAATATTTTGTTAACGAGGAAACCGCAAATGCAGAAAACCCACGGGACCTAGTCCAGTTTTGAATACTCTCATAATTAATCCCCTATACAAAACCTAAAGCCAACTTCGTAAAGTTGAGACAAAATAGACTACCCCTAGCTACTTAGTTTCCTCAGTATCCCTGCGCCTTCGACTTCTAGAGTCGCGCACGTGAATCACCACTTCTTTAGATCGTATTCCAAACAGTAAAGGAATAAAACTGTTTGGTAACCACTCTATTCAATCTTTGGTGAAGATATGTTTGAATCATCAACAAAAGCTCTTCCGTTTAAACTAATAGTTGACATAGAAATCTGAGATCTCTAACCTGAGATCGAAATCTGACGAAGAAACGATTGAATCCAACAATCCCCTCAAAATTTCTCTCGGTCTCTCTCTATCTCTGAATATCTCCTGATTTAAATTTGAGATCTAATTTTTTTTTTAAAACCGTACATATCACTGTATCATCATAAAGAAAGGAAATTCTAGTACTAAATTAGTTTGAACCAGTATGAGTTTCGACTAACTCATTAAAAATTTGGACCAAACTGTTAAGCCATGGTTTTTTTGGACTAGGGAATACCAAACCTGAGGACGTTTGACTAGAATGTCTAAAACCCACTAAAAATGGGATTAAATGTTAATTTCTACCCCAAATACAGCCAAGGCCCATATCACTTGCACTTATCAGAGCAAGGCTTAGCAACATTTTGGAATTTTCAAAATTAGCAAATGGAAGATTGATGTGATCGGCTTATTGCAACTACGATTTCATTTTTGGTTTCCACTCTCCATAAAACAAACATAAACCATAACTTCTTGTTCTCTTTCACTCTGTAAGGAATTAGAAGCCGAATTTCGAAGAAGAAACAGCAGCAATGTCAAGCATTCCGGAAGAGATCTACCGTGAAATCCTATTTAGGTTACCAGCAAAATCATTATTTTTATGCACGTTTGTTTGCAGAGATTGGTATGCCCTTGTTTCTAACCCTGATTTTGTTAAATTAAACCTTAATTTTATCATCCAGAAAAATAACCCTAAACTCATGCTTCAAGGTTGTGACAGTAATCAACTTTACTCCATAGGTTATGATTCATTAGAATCACCAGGGTGTGTGATTGATAATGTTTCTTTTGAAATGGATCAACCATTTAAATCTTTAGATTATGATGTTCAATTTTTTGGTTCATGTAATGGTGTGGTTTGGTTATGGTTGTTTCATAATGGTGGTGAAGAGGATATTTCTTTTCTTTGGAACCCAACCACAAGAGAATATAAAGAAATAGCTAAGCCACCTAAAGAGTTTGTAGGCATAAATGCATTTGGTTATGATTACAAGACTGGTGATTACAAGTTGGCAATGGGTGAAGAAAGTTGTCGAAGCAAGGGTAGTACTCTACTCCAAGTGTATACGTTATCATCAAATTCATGGAAACCCGGAATATCCGTACCTTATGTGTTTCTTAATGAGCAACGATCTGGGGTGCTTGTTAGTGGATACCTTCACTGGTTAGCGATAGCTCAAAGAAACTTATTAGTCTCTTTGGATTTCAGCGACGAAAGTTATAAAGAAATGCAACTACCAAAACAACTTTCGGTGAAGAGCAAGGATCTGTATATGATTATGGGAGTGATGAAAGGGTGTCTTTGCGTACTTTACAACTCATATGTTAATGATGTTAGGATTCATTTTTGGGTATGGGAGATGCTGAATTATGGAGTTCAAGAATCTTGGACTAGACGTTATATCATTACTCATGAGAGCATTTTTAAGGACCATAAATATTTAACTCCATTGTGGTCTTTTGGGATTGGTAAGATTCTATTCTTGACTTCTGGTATCCTAGTTTTGTATGACACGGAACATCGAAGTGCTAGAGAACAAAAGATGCATAAACATTACTTCGAGGACATTGTGAATTATTTCGAAAGATTGGTTTCTCTTAAGTCGGGTACTTATGTTGGGAGAGAAGGGCGGATAGAGGAATCAAGAGAAACCTGAAGAAGAGGAAGAAGCTTTAAGAACAGGTGAAATCGATTATCTTATTGGTTCATGTTATTAATTTCTGAAATTCCTATCATCATATTTTTGTGAATTATCATTAAGTTAGAAATTAGTGTTATGTTTCATTTCGGATCTCATATGTTTTCTTCTTATTTTCACCCTTCGGATCTCATATGTTTTCTTCTTATTTTCACCCTTAATGTATATCATGGAATCCTGGATGTAAAAATGACCAAAAATATGATTGATTCCCATATATCTTACCCGTTCTGTAACAAATACAAATAGTTGACCAAAACTATGTGTGTATTTTGATAATGGCTAAGATACCCTTTATACGGTGGGTGTCGGGACACGGGTGTTGATTAGGAAAACCACTAATTAGTAATTAGAAATCAATACCTACACCCTCCCCTTTCTACTGATTTCAGTCCATAATTTGAGAAATATTTCTCTTTCTCTCTCTCAAAACTGGGCGATAACCTAACCCAGAGATTTCTCACTCTCTAAATCAAACTTAACCTATTCATCTTCATTGTTTTGTTTATCATAATCTCATTCTCCTGTTCCTTCTTCAAATCAAGGATTATTATAGGTCAGTAAAAGCTATTTTGGGGTTTCTTAAAAGAAGCACTGACCTGATTTTGATCTGTGGAAAAAGAAATCGAAGTAGATTTTTGAATCTCAATATCACTTTTTTAGATGGGTTTTTGATTAAATACACTATTCTTCTTTCAATTTCAAAAATCACATTCTCAGTAACTTGGATTTTTTGGATTGAAATTTAGGATTCACGGAATTTTTGTTTTTTGGTTTTCAGCGATCTTTAAGTTTTGTGTACCTAGAGATATGGATGGGATAAAGAATTTGTGATATTACAAGTTCAAATTTTGATTTTTAAGATGAGTTATTCGATTTTTTTTTTTGAAGCATGTTAAGGAATTGATTGCTGGTGGTGCTGTTGGTATTTTTGGAACCCATTGAGATTCTCTTATAGGTAATTAGGTTTTAAGGACCCTCAAGCTCGTCAACGCTATTTGACTGGTCTAGCATTGATCAAGAGACATATTAGTCGATAATAACTCGATTAGTTTAACACGAACGTTAATTAATAAAAATTAATCTAATAACGATCTAGATACGAAACTAGTACCGCTGGATAGATCTCCAAAAGTTACGCAGAATAGACTACTCGAACGTGTCATTCGAACATTGGATGAAGAAGATATCTTTTATTTTATGTGAAGGGTAAATTGGTCTTTTTGAAGATCAACTGACCTGGCTGCCCGTATCAATTTTGTGGGTTCCTTTGTAAAATTTGGTCGGCCTTATCCCCAACCGGTAGAGAGGATAAACTCTCATTTCTATTTTTCTTCTTCTTCATTCTTCTTTCTTCTTCTCGTTTCTTTCTTCTTCTATTCTTCCTGTTCTTCGCCTACGAGAAAGTTGTGAGTTGTGAGTTCGGTTTGAGAGATCTAGTTGATGATGGAGAACATATTAAGTAGAATATGGTGATTATGTTGTGGTCTATTAAGCACGGGATGAAGGAGAAGATTGAGTTGCTGTAAATCGAAATTAGGGTTTCTGAGTTTAGGATTGGGTGTAACTGATGATGATATGAAGTTGATAAAGATGAAAGATTAAGAGGTTTGTAGTTAATTGAAGCTGGGAGTTGTTTGAGGATTGAATCAGGAGTTAGGGTTTCTGTATGATGAAGATGAACAGATTGAATTAAACAAGAAGAGATTAAAGTATGGGTGTTAAAGAATCTGCTGTGAAGAGGAAGGTTACGGGTTTAAATTCGAAGAAGAGCAGTTATTTGACAGATTTGAGAATTATGGTTTCTGTTCTTCCCCAAAACAGAAATTGGGTCTTCGGTGGAATTGATTCGGCGTATTAGAAATTCATGGAATACTAAAGTTTGGGTAAGCTTCTAATTATTCTAATTTTGAGATTTCAAATTGGATTGTTTAAATTGTTGAGATTAAGTAGTTATGGATGAAACTAAAATTGAGGCGTGATGATGATATAAGCCTTGAGAAAGAAATGGATGAACTGTTGTTGTTGAGGTATTGGGAGATGATAAGGGAAAAGAGTTGAGTTTGCAGTGGAGTTGTTCAACTGGTAATGGAGTTGAACTTAACTTGGAGGTAGTGGAATTGAACTGGTGCTGTTGTGGATTGAGGATATAATATGAAGGGGAGGTTATCTTGAATAAATTGAGTTTAGATGAATGCTAGGTTAATTGCAGGTGGTATCTAAGGATGGTGGTGTTGTATGTGTAGTTGAATTTGCAGGCAGAGGTGTAAATAGTGATGATGATGCTATGACTGAAGTGATAGAGAATGGTGGCATTGCAGATTTGTTTAGGAAGATTATTTGAATGGATGTGTTAGGCTGATAATAGTGTTGCAATTGCATATATTGTTTATGTGAGAGTTACGAATTGTAGTGGTTGCTGTTGATGTCAGTGGAGCTGTAATTGTAATCTGTGGTGGTGGTTGTGAATGTAAGAAATGTTGCAGGCATGGATGAATCTTCAACAGATACACTTTTGGTGTTGTGTGCGTGTATTGGGAAGAGTCAGAGAAGCAAGGAAATGTTTATTTCAGTAAGTGTTAGAGATGGTGGTGGTTGCAGCTAAGAGCTGTTGTTTGAGTTGATTCAATAGTAGTGAATTATACTGGAATTGTTATCTCAAGATAGATGTATTCTGGAATGGGAGTTCTAATGAGTTTGTTGTGAGTGTAGAAGTATGAATGTAGAAAGGTGTTGCTTAAAGCTGCAATTGCAGGTAAGCCGTAATTGTGTTTGTAGTTAGAATTATGAAGTAATAGAATGATTGTATTGTTTGAACTAAAATGTATGTGTTAGAACTAGAACCTGTAGTGTTGAAATGTTGTAGTTAGGAATTGAACTGTTAGTTCCTCAAGACCAACAAGCTTAGGTGAATCAGACTTATCAGCTGTCTAGCTAACTATTTTCTTGACTCAGCTGATCTGACTTAGACTTGATTCTTGACCTTTTGACCTGACCTTGACCAATTGACCGATTGACTGACCTTTGACTTGGACCTATACGTTGACTGCTAGTTGACCTTTGACTGTCAGTTTGACCGTTAGCGACTGTTAGTTGACTAGGATGAACCCAATTTTCCTAAATTGATGTTTTGGACCTGTTGTGGTCCGAATTAGCATTTGGTTCCTTCTACAAAGTTGTAGATATTCATAAGGCTTAGCTAATGGACTATAAAACCAATCTAATTGAATTAGTAAACCTTAGATATGCTAAAGATTGATAATAAAAAGGTGTAGAACCATAAATGGGCTTAGAACAATTAGATAGACTTGTATGATTCTTGTGTGAGCCATTTCAGCTAGATTCTTAGAGTTCTTGTGTGATTAACGGTTAGTCTTTATTAACAACGATCGATTCAAAGGATGAACCAGTGGATCGTGGATCTCGAGGTAGGCGTGGCTTGTCATCAAAAGAGGTGGGAATTTATATTTAGCTCATTTGTGATTATTGTTGTTTTCTTTTACAAAAGTTTATGTTTAACAAACTCATGCATTGTCTGATTGTGTATTCCATGCATTGTTTTATCTTAAATTCTGAAAGTACTGTTGATTCTTTTAATCTTTCCATTGCTTGGAAAGGAATTGTAATGCATTGTTTGTCTTTGTGAATGTTTGGGAAATAAGAATTTCCATTTGAATGCTTGGGAAATAAGAATTCCCATTTGTGGTATATAGGATACTGCTCCTTCATTTATACCTACTTACTTTCGAGCTTTTATGCAATGGCTAGGGCGATACACCACAATATTACTATCTAGGTACTGGACTTTGGCATTGAATATTATACATTGTTTGACGAAGGAGTTAGTTCCATATACATGATTGTTTATTTGAGTGTTTAGTATGAGATGTGTGCCCCAAACTTTACATATCCAGTATTCTATGGCTAGGGCGATACACCGCAATATTATTATGGCTAGGGCGATACACCGTAATATTATTCTTCCTTTATATCCAGTATTCTATGGCTAGGGCGATACACCACAATATTATCTATGGCTAGGGCGATACACCTCAATATTATTCTTTAGTATTGTGCGGGCAACACATGTCTCTTACATGGATGTTTACTGTTCTTCTTAAATTGCTTTGAAAAAGTTTCTACAATATGTTTTACTGTTTTCCCGTGTTTCATCAGTTTTTAATGATTACTTGAAAGTTAGATGTTATTTCTACTGGGAACCCCTTTTAGGGATGATGTTCTCACTCAATTCCCACTTTCAGTTTCAGAGACAGATCAAGATGGCACGTGACGATGAAAGTTTCGAAGAATTAGTTACGTTAGTTAGTTAGCTTCTACTATGTTTATTTTGTGTTTGTATCCTATTTGTAAATTAACTCACTATTGAATATGTATCATTTGAGAGGAGTTCTTGTATTTATTTCAGAGAGGGTTTAGATTCGGGTTAATCTTTGTTTAGAACTTCTTTCTTATTGTTTAAATAGATGTTTTAGATCCTTAGTGCCTCATTTTATAGTTAATCTTTTGGATTAGTCGGCTGCTAGCTTTGGGGGCGCTACATAGGTAAATTAAGATTTTTGTGTAATTGTTGATTTGAAAAAATTGTGATCTTCTTATTGATTTTTGGGGGATTGTATAAACCATAACAGAAGGTTTCATTCAAATGGGGTGTATCACTCTATGAAGAAGTTATTGAAGCATGAGAGAGTCTCTGTATTCTATAAGTAAATTATAATGTGCTACATTGCTTTATAAATTCTTTTGTGATTTCTTTAGATTGGTTTTTGCCGAAAAGACAAGTTTTTAATCCAAAGGATGCTTTGTTTGTGGTCTAAATCTGAGGAAACGGTGCTAGTGTTATTCGGATAGTTCATATTCAACATTACATTTCATGACATACGATAAATATCGATGTTGGATCTTGAATAACTGTCCTGATACGATAAATATCGATGTTGGGTACATGTCATGTTGTTGATCTTTTTGAGGGTTCTGTAACCGGTGGAACTGCCGTTTTGTTTACTTACCGTTAGATTTAGCTCGAACCAAGCCTGCTTATCAGGTAACCACTGAAATCTTCAAAAACAGGAACCAAGCTTAGATTAGCTAATTTGGGAGGACAAATAATGTCGGAGGGGGCGGTACACAAAAGAGTTTTGAGGAAAGCATTGGAGCTATTAAGGGCTCCACTACTGTTGGATTAGCTAAAGTTAATAGTGATTACAAGGTGAGAATTTTATCTGAGTTAGTCACTCAATGGTTAATGCAGGTATGGTTGTTTCTTATTTTGTGGATTTTGTTTCTTCGGGAATTGGATATTGCCATAGTCAGAGCTACGGACCATGTAGAGCGTCCGACAAAAGAGAAACATATAAGAGGTGACTGGAACTCATGCTTCTCATTTGTGTTTTTGGTGATCAGTACTCTTTCATCTTGGACTTGCTCAATGGAATAAGGAAATTCACCTTCTTCTTGTATTTTTTTTAATGGTGCTCCAGCTATATTTGCTGCGGTTTCAGCTACAAGATCACGTGCCGATGCTGCATATTGCACCCATGCTCTATCCAGGCGTCTTGTAAAGTCACATAATTGAGCGGTATGTATCAACTATAAACGCAAATCAATGAGTTTGTCTAGTTTTAAATGCTTGCAACGTACATTATAGATAAGCAGTGGATAGTGTGTTTCCATGATGTAGCTATCTTAATTTTCACTTCTTTAAGAGACAAGAAGTAAGATTTCTCATACATGTAATTTCCTCGAGGAGAAATCCTTTACCCAGCATCTAAATGCCCAATATTCTGTAGGTTTCGGCAAAAAAAATAAAATCCAGTGTTTTATTCCTTGTTGAAGAATTTGTGCTGGCAAGTTGGGTTTATCCCAACTCAGTGTTGTTTGGAGTTTAGGTTGCAATGAAAATCTTAACTGTCATACACCGTGCTTTGAGGGAAGTGGACCACTCATTCCGTGAAGAACTCATTAACTATGGAAGAAGCAGGAGTGATATGCTCAACATGGCACATTTTAAGGATGATTCAAGTCCAAATGGTACTATCTGTTCTGGAATTTCTCTGATTTTGAAGAGCCATGAAACTTACATCTGAAATTTTAATCTCGTTTTTAGCCTGGGATTATTCTGCTTGGGATAGAGGGGCTTGAATGTTTCCGTGTGTTGAAGCATGAAATCGAAACAGATCCTCCGGTAAGTTATCAATACAATATAGTCTCTAGTCCAATACTTCTATGTTGTCATTGTACCTTTTCTGTTTAATGCTAAATAGAGTTGTAAAAGTTATTGCTAATAATCAGAGTTGGCACACCTTATAACTGCTAAGCAATAGCCAAAATTAGTTAGCCTTCTGTTTGATTTTCCTGGAGGGCCTCTGGTGTCGATTAGTTAAGAATGGGCTTGAAATATTTTAGTTTGAGCAAATGCTGACTGCGTCACTGAGGGCACCGGAATGAGTAGTGTGTCTGAGTTGAGAAGCTGTGCAGGTTAGCTGCACAGAATGAGAAGTGTATCTGGTACAGTCTTTGTCTTTGCTACTTTTTCTAAACCTTATGATTCGAATGGAGAGAAGCCAATAATATCACATGCACCAATAGTAGTCCAAGATTAAGGAATACTGTTTCGGTTTATTCAGATTTTTTTTAATTCTAGTAGGTTTGTAGGAGTTAAGGTACTGGCAAGTTTCAAAATCAGGATTTGTTTTTTGACGGGGGATCTTCACGATGAAATACAAATGTAGATATTTTCTCGACTTGCTCTGGAGTCACTTTTGAAGTGCAAACTTGTTTCAGAGCAGGTGAAAATCCACAATTCATCAATAACTCACTACCCAATATAGTTTTGATGATTGTGGGATGTCTATGGTTAGCTGTGATATCTAGCTTAGATTCTTAGTCCCTTCCATAATCATGTGCCTAGCGTTTTACCTATCAAGTTTAATTTTGTAGGACCGTGGAAGAGGAAATGCCTGACCGAATCTGGAGTTGTCACTAGTGTATTGTACCACCACCTAGAGTTGATGACCAGTACATTACAAACTTTCTGCTGAAGATAATTTTATTTCCTTAAATTTGATCTTTTGAACGTGGTATGTTGTCCGAATTTGCATTTTTCTCATGTTATCTTGGTTTTCTTTGTCATAGCTTGGTGGTATGAACTCCTACTTAGCTGTTGAACACACCTTTCTTATTACTAGCATTATGGGCCGGACTCCCACCATTATCCTTGGGGTGGATATCTCGCACAGGCCTCCTGGCCAGTCTGATGTACCATCTTCAGCTGCTGTAAGTATGTTACCTTTTGTAGTGTTTTATGATTTTGGTGGTGAAGAATACCTCCAAGCACATGCTCATTAGGTGGTTAGCTCCAGGGGATTGCCTCCAAGTACAGAGCATCAGTGAGGACCCAATCTCCGAAGGTTGAAATGATGTTCAGAAAGTATCAGACAGTGGATTAAGACATTGTTGGGTATTTTTGTTTCTCTTCGGCCATAAACTCTGATGTTTTTTTATAGGAGTTCAGGTGGACGGAAGCCCGATCAAATAATAATTTTCAGGTACGCTGTTATTTTTCTAACGCTTTGGGCTGGTACAACTATGCGTAATTATTGATTGTGAATGACTGTTTTTTCTGTGTTTCCTCTCACATGGCAGCATATGCTGCTCTATCTTCTTCGTTCTAGTTATAGTTCGTGCATGTTTATTTTTGTCATGTTTGGTTTCAGGGACGGGACAGTGAGCCAGTTTAACCAAGTTCTGAACGTTGAGCTAAACCAAATCATAGAGGTGAGCATTTGATTGTTGATACACTTTAGGTAACTGTTTGGTAGACCAAAATATTAGCATTAAGTAAGTTTTATTTGTTGCTGTAGGCCTGCGAGTTTCTCGGTAAGGATCCCCGAGAGGAGTTCAAATGGGAGCCAAAAATTGCAGTGATCATTGCAATCGGCAACTGCTCTTCACATGATTCAGTTTGCAGCACAAGAGTGTTTTCTTTTAGCTTATTTTTGTTGTAGAACAGAACGAACTATCAATATTCCACCTCTTTGTAATACAGGTTGTGCAACTGTTTTCTTGCTTAGATAAGATAAACTATTTTGATTTGTCTCACGCATATTATAAGCGACCAATGATCCAGGCCTGGTCATTGTCCCAGCCCAAGTGGACATGCAGAATAGATGAAGAAGGATCTTTTGGGGACTACCCCAAAACAGTGGGGGACTACTCTATTATCTATTATATGAATGCCCAACCAAAATTTTAAGGGGTGTCCTAAAAGATTAGGGAAGACTAATCTTCCCTTGTCCTAATTAAGGTTATAACTAATCCTAATAACCCACTAATTTAACCACTACCCACTAATCTAACCCCCTAAATTAAAACATAAAATCAGTTTTAAAACCCCTTTTTTTTCTTTTCTTTTTTTCTTCTTCATCTTCTTCTTCTTCTTCTTCTTCTTCTTCTTCTTCTTCTTCTTCTCCTCTTCTTCTTATACATCGTCGATTCAAAAAAAATTCATCGTCGATTAATCAATCTTTATACACAATGCGTTCTAAGCAGACACCTAGAATTCCCGGATTGAGTCCGGGTCTGGCTAACATTGCGAATCTCCCAAATCAATTTGAAGTTGATAAACAACTTCAAGCAAAGTTGGGAGACGAAGTGAAGCATCCAACATCAACCAAGGAGTCTGATTCTATCAAAATGAAAATCCGCAGGTAATTTACTTCATACCCATTCCTTTGAATCGTTTTTGGTTGAAGAAATCGATTAGAAATCATCAAAAACCATTGAAAATGGTCGTTACAGTAGAGATTTCGGCTAGGAGAAAATTTTAAAACCCTAGAATTTGGTAACCGAACTTTCAATATGAAGAACAGTTCGGCCAATTAGGAATATTTAGGTAACCAAACTACGAAGTTCGGTAAGCTCGCAAAAAAAAAAACGTAACCGAACTCCTTCTTTATATGAAAATTTTGAGTTCGGTTACCTCGATAAATTTATATAGGTAACCGAACTTTGATAAAATATAGGTCGGTTACCTCGCACTTTCTATGTGGTAACCGAACTTTGATCTGTCACATACAAACTTGTAGTTCGGTTACCTCGCAACTTCTACCAGATAACCGAACTTTAGTCTGTTAACATTTTGTGTTTGATGTAATCCCATGTTCAATTTTATTTGATAAGACAATATTCTATTTAGCTAATAATGTGGTTTTCATTCATTAGGAACAAAGGGAAAAAATCTAATCCCAACGTAGCCGAAGATTTGAGAACTCCAACCCCTCGCGGTAAGATACATCTGGATTTACGAAACCGTGGTACTAAAAATGAAAAACATGGAGGGGGATCATTACAGGAAGTCAATCAAGAGGTGATGGAGAATACAATTGATAATGTTATTGAAGAAGAGAATGATGATGAAGAAGAGCAAGGAAATGAAGACCAAGGAAATGAAGAGGTTGAACAACAAAGAGAACACGTTGAAAATGTAGAGGAAGAAGAACAAGGACAGGGCAAAGAAGGAGAAGGACAATAGGAAGAGAGGGATGAGGAAGAAGAGGGAGAGGATGAAGAGGAAGAAGAGGAGGGAGAGGATGAAGAGGAGGAAGAGGAAGAAGAGCAAGAAATAGTTCCTGTTAAAGAGAAAAAGAAGCGGAATCCGCCTTGTGATAGATACTCACACATTCCCCCTGATAATTTGTGTTTGCCACCAGTGAACCCAACTTATGGTACTCCAAATGATGGAGGGGCCACATTGTTTGGCTACAAACACTCATGGGCTGCGAAGATCTATGCGACAAAGGTATTCTATAAGTTCATTCTTAACTAACAAAATGATTATTTTTTTGGGACATGTTTCGTCAAGTATTAATAGTGTTATGGTATTTTCGTAGGATCATAATGATGCAGTTCGTCTTATTCGTCATCAAAAGGCGTCCAAATGGGATCTTTCTTTGGAGTATGACGATTTTCAAGCAAAGGTGAAACAGTGTGTGTTATGGAGAGCTATTGAGTATGCACATGTGGATTTTGACGTTGTTATCGTATCCGCATTTCTCGAGAGGTATTATCCCGAGACATATACAATGTATCTTCCATTTGGCGAGATGGGAATTACTCCCGATGATTGCTCGAGAATAACCGGCTTACCAGTGGAAGATAAATGTCTTCGAGAAGGCTACAACCCCTCGATGCATTATGAAGCTCTTGAAGAATTGGCTCTAAAATGTCTAGGATGGGATGCAAGAAAGGCTCAATGTGAGTTTAGACATTCTGTGAAGTCCCCTAAACGGGGCGATGAATATAATCCAAGAGAGGTAAATGGATCCTTCAAGAAGAAGGTGAAGAAATTCAAGTTGGTAAAGTTGAAGAAAGCATTTGGAGGGACAAGAAAGAAGGTGGAGAAAGGAAAGTTGGTGATGGACCAGGAGACCCTTAGGCATCATATCACCGCTTATTGGTTATATCATCTAGGGTGGATGCACATTATCTACAGCTTTTGGAGAATCTCGATGAGATTAACCAATACTCTTGGGCCACTGGGGTGCTTGCTTTTGTTCTTGGAGAGATGAGCAAAGGGTCGAGGATTAAGACAACTCAAATTGGAGGTTACTTAACTCTTATTCAGGTGAGCTTTTACATTGTTAGTTAGCAAATTATTCCCATAAATTTTCTGCTCCCAAATCAATTATCATGTATGTGGTTAATATTTTCGTATTTTCGCATAGGTTTGGATTTATGACCACTTCCCTTCATTGGGATTGGCTAGGGAAAAGACACCTTATCCCTATGACGAACCTACAGCAGGAAAATGGTTGTTTTTGGACGCACAAAAGAAGTCTAAAGAAGTGCAGTTGACTTCGTTGAGAGAGAAATTGGATAAACTTACGGTGAACGATGTGGTATTTCACCCATACGCCGTACCCGATGATGTCCCTGTAGATGAAGAAGATATGAATGGTTTCTCTACCGTCTCGGCATACTATGGACCAATTTGGTATCCTAATAGCTACGCAATATATAATCCAAGGAGAATACTAAGACAACTTTTTTGTGTCCAAATGGATCCCGACGTGGTGAATGAAAATTTCAATTTGGTGGTTCAAGGAACAAAGAACACCAAGAAATATTTTGTTCCAAAACATGAACCAACTCCTACGGTAGGACATTGGAATGCACTTCGTAACTACTACTTACCTTTAGGTGATTGTGTACCTTGTGGTGAAGATGTAAATGCATGTGATGAAGATTATATGGAGTTTTATCAAGAAATTAGTCATCGTTTTGTGATAAATAGAGAAGAACAAGCTAAGAATGATAAAGCGAAGGAGAAGACAAAGGAGAGGGATGCTAAGAGAGCTCAGAAGGAGATGCCTATTTGTGGAGAAGAAGCAAAAATTTTATGGGATAATGTGGTAAGAAAATGTCTTCTCTTATACTTCCTTGTTGTTTGAAAGTATTGAAAATATATTTACTTATGCTTAAAATTGGAATCAGGTGAAGAAGGGTACGAAATTGTTGAAGAAATAGATGGCTAAAATCCGTAGTGGAGAGCCGATGTCGACTAAGGAACAAACCTACTACTACGGCGAGTGGGAGGGTCTTATAACTAAAAGAATGATGGAGGCAAGTAGGTCTAAGCAATTGAAGAGGGGTCGACAACAAGGAGAATGTTCAAGTCGCGCCATAGAGGAAACCGGACAAGTAGATGAAACCCCAAGTGATGAGGAAGTTCCACCTAAAACTCGTGGTAAACAAGGAAGTGGTATAAAGGTGCGTCGCGGTGGTCATTAGTGATTTCGTATGGTTTTAGTGTCAAAAAACATCTTAGTTATGGATTTCGTTTTGTTTAATTTAGTATGTTTGTGTATGTATAACAACTTTTATATTTGTTTTAAAACCTTGTTTGCGTTTTTAATTTTAATTGGGTTTGTGTTTCCAATTTTATATGGATGAAATTTTGAATACAGGTTGTTTTTCGGCCACCTGAAATTTTTACATAGCTAACCGAACTTTTAGTTCGGTTACCTGTGACAAATTAATGGTCACCGAACTCTTTTTTCGGCGAACAGTTATATCATACCAGGTTTCCGAACACAAAGTTCGGTTACATGCTACATTTTCACGGTTGCCGAACTCTACTCTGAAGACTCAAATAAAACACCTAAATCCTACCAGTTTGTGACTTACACTTCAGGTAAAAAGTTCGGTTACCTCAATTTGAACAGAGCTAGCCGAACTTAAAATTCGGTAAAGTGTGACAAATTAATGGTCACCGAACTGTTTTTCGGAGAACAGCTAAGTCCAACCAGGTTTCCGAAGACAGAGTTCGGTTACCTCGCAACATTTTCACTGGTTGCCGAACTCTACTCTGAAGACTCAAATAAAACACCTAAATCCTACCAGTTTGTGAGTTAGACTTCAGGTAAAAAGTTCGGTTACCTTAAGTTTTAACCTTGTAACCGAAATTTATAGTTCGGTTAGCAAAGTATAATATCACTGGTTGCCGAACCTGGAGACTCAAAATTTGGCTTTTGCACAAGTTGGAAAAGTCATTCTCTGAGCCTTCAAATAAAAGTTCGGTTACCTCATTATTTACCATGTTAACCGAATTTTGTATTTCGGTTGGCTCGCAAATATTTATTTTCTAACCGAACTTTGAATTTTAAAATTTCAATGTTCTATATCTGACCATTGGCGAAGAACATACGATACAACACCGGGATAATCGGGAGTATCCCAATGGGCGATAAACTCCGCAAGATTTAGATGATACTCTTCCTTGGTAAGAGACCAACACAATGATTCCCATTCACCGTTGAAAGCAACCCATTTAGCGTGTAATTTAGATCGTATTGTTTTTCAACTTCCTCTTTTGCATCTTCTCTTTCATGTTCCGGTAGCATCTTAATCTCTTCATATCCTTTTTTCTTAGGTGGACAAATTGTTGGCTTGCACCTATTTATCAAATTACACCATATATGGAACGTACAAAGCATATTGTGTGCTAATGGAAACACTACCTCTATTGAATTCATCAATGCGACTTCATTGTCGGTGACTATAACCCCGAGAATATCATCACCTCGGAAGATTGCCTTAACTTGTTGTAGTGCCCAAATGTAACTAGGTTCTTGCTCGTCCCTTAAGAAACAAAACGCCACGGAAAACGGTGACTGCGTCGAAGTACGCCCAACAATATTCAACAATGGCATCTCGTACTTGTTCGTCTTATAAGTACAATCCATTATGAGAACTTCATGAAAGCATTGAGCCAATTGAACACTCGTTGGATGCGCAATGAAGAGTTGTGTTATCTCTCCGGCCGAATCCACATCCTTTTGAACCGCGTAGTCTTTCTCTTTGGCAAAAAAAAAACAATTGTTGCATCACTTGTCTATCTCTCCATTCCTTATTTCTAATTGTCACAATTGCATTACAAACGGTGGACAAAGATGAGTGGTTATCCTTGTTATCCTCCTTTAATATTTGGAGCATTTGAATCGGTGAAAGACCCATTTTCCTCATTTTAGCTACGTTGTCCATCTCTTCAGGAGTTAGCTTGGCCTCCATGAAATGTCCTTCAAGATGCTCCGGACGAGGGTGGTTATGACAACCTTCCATAACCTTGTAGAGAACCCATCCACCCAATTCTTCATTGTAATTAAATGCAAGCTTGAATGGGCATTTAATATTCTTTGAGAAAGTTTTGTTCTTCCTATTTGTCTTTCCTTTATAAACATGACCCTTCCTCTTGTGGCTTTTATCGGGATCACCGCTTCTCTCACAAACCATTTCAAAGCGGGTTTTGCTTTCTCTCCCATTCAATACTAATACGCACATGTCTTTTAGTGCATGTTGTCTAGCCCAACTCTTTTCCTCTAAAGGACTTTTGAATACCAAGTCATTCATGTAGTGATGGGACGTGTCATCGTACAAAATATCAACCGGGGTAGGTTGATTTTCCATTGGTTCTATTGGATCAGATGCAACCTACGAGTAATAGCACAACGTCAATACCAACTAAAAATAAGAAATACTTAAATTTTCGGCAATGTAAAAATAAAAACGATCCTGCCGAACAAAAAGTTCGGTTATGAAAAAAAAATTGCGATCTTGCCGAACTTGTTCTTTGGAATTTTCTATGGTATAGTTCGGCAACATAATTACTACTATCGACTAAAACGAACTTCAAAGTTCGGTTACCTATTCAATGAACGTGATTTGCGATCTTGCCGAATATAAACTTCGGTAACAAAGGGACTAAACTCGACTAAGCCGAACTATTAACTGTATACTCTATAAAATTAGTTCGGCAACGTTTTCTGGAAAAAGATAACCGAACTCTCAAAAACCTCCATTAAAACAGAGTTCGGTTACCTGCGTATGCTGAAATGAGTAACCGAACTGCACATACAGGAGAGTTCGGCTACTTGTTTTGCAGGATTGCTAACCGAACTACTTTGACCTAGCCGAAATTTTCGATTTGGCCAATTTTTTGCACAATTCAAGCTACATTAACTAAATTTGAGACATACCTGAGTACCCATAACTTCATCTTCTGGTTGTGGCTCATAAAATTCATCATTTGGGTCGTTAGGTTGAGTTTGGGGTAAATAGCTTTCATCATCTAACAAATAACTCATATCCGGATCATTAGAAATATTGACAAATATATTAAGAGATGAAGGAGGTTCTGAATCTGAGGAGGAGGTATCATCACATGAATCACTCATATCATATTTACTAAACTCAAAATAAGATTTTGAGTTTAGTTCCCTCTTTTTCTTCATCTTTTTTCTTCTTCTTCTTCTTCTTCTCATTCTAACAAAACTATCATATTAATAACTCACTAATCACTAACTAATCAGTAATTAATCATTACACTAACTAACTAATTTAATTACCAAGGGTAAATTTGGTATTTTAAAAAAAATAGATAAGGGGTGACCCAAAATTACTTCTAATATCCACCCTAAAATAGAAGAGTAGTCCCCCACTGTTTTGGGGACTACCCCAAAACATCGTTCTAGATGAAGGGTCAAGCTGGGATTGCATATACTAGATGGAGCCCTGAACAGTGTGGTCTCTGTTAAACTCAGATTGTGTACATGAGCAATGGCCGAAGCATGCAGCTAAAGGTGTTTCATTTACAAAAGATGAGAAGTTCACTGTGAACTGCACAAGGCTTAAATGACTATATGAGTCTTTTGTCTTGTCACACATGGGATAGGAGCCTATGGATGATTTTCCTATGGTGGGGTATTTGTAAGGTATTTGCCAAAATAACATTTTTCGTATGAAAACATTGTTATATGTAAAGAACAATTATTTTTAACAATAACAGAATATCTAAATGTGTTCGACTTCCCGTCATTTATGCTCATAAGTTCTGAGTTCAGCAGCCATTATTTGGCTGCATATATATATGGCAATAGTATAAAATAGCCATTGAAAAAACACATTACAGCAACAGTATATCTCATCCGCCAGTACATGGCATTCAACTCTGCTTTGGCAGAGCCGAAGCTGAACATACAAGTTCAAGGCAACTGAATCTGATGATGACCAGCTGACAAACTACCAAATCCCAGAGAAGCAATAGGCAATAGGTGTTGATTTGGCGTAGATTGATCAGAGACAACTGGCTGAGCCTTACTCCCACAGTATCTCCTAATGGCACATTTGAAGCTTTCTTTTCATACAGTAGTAATGACTACAAAAAATTTAAAAAAATAAATAAAAATGCTTACTATAATACTGTAACAATAATATCATCTTTAGTAGTTCAATTACAACTTACAATGCAGATTGATACACTAGTCTTGCACCAGATAGAGTAACAGTTCAAATAACCAACTCACATGACACTTTTTGAGCAGTCAAACTCTTATTTGGATCAAGTTCTAGCTAGCATCTGTTTCATTTAACTCTTTGCATGGGAAACTCCTTGTTCAGTATCTGAACAAAAATAAAAACAGAAACAAAAAATTTTGCAAGACATTCAGCAAAATGAAACTTCAACTCTTACAAGCAAATTTCATTCAGCAAAACAAAACTTCAACTCTTCCCACCAAATTTGACATACCCCCAAGAACATAAATCCAAGGAACCACACAAAACCTCCCAAAAGATCCTAATTTCAGCCGGAATTCATCAAAGTTAATCCAATTTAAGAACATAAAGGAACCACCCATAAAAAGACAAGTAATGAAATAATCAAAATCCTAACTCATTAAATCTAGAAAAGTACAAACTTACAAAGACAAATTAAGAAAAATCCCTAAATCGCTATCAATAAGAAGAAGAAATCCTATTCAACTCATCTATTTTGTGGCCAGACATTTGCAACTACCCAATACTAAAGTTCGATTAGTTGAATCAAAAACCATAAGTGAATATAAATAAACACAAGATTAACCTGAATTGGTATAAAGTTTAACAATGAAACTTCCATAGAATTACCAACTAGGGATAACATCAGATTTTGATAAATAAAAATGCTTTCAACAGTTAAAGCTGCCAACAACGCTAATGCACCGTAACTGAATCGGACAACTAATTTTTGTATCTGACCCACTAAATCAGACTGCTGAGTGAAGCTAAAATACAATTCACTGTACACTTATACTTGCAAATAGAACCATTCCATAGACTTGAAAACATTCACCATTCAATTAAATCAATCTTGAAATTCAGTGTACAATCACAAAACAACCATTCGAATTCAGTTTACACTTACTAGGTTAAAAAACAACCAAAAGCTCTAAGCAAATACTGAGTTGTCACCACTATAAGTTCTAACTTAGCATTTTTACAGGTAAGTAAAATGATAATGCTTTCATACAATCAGCCCAAACCAACCTAATAGACAAACTGCAGCAAAAACCAGCCAGTAAAATGATAATGCTTTCACTCACTCCCATTTCCTACACAATCAGGCAAGCAATAATCAATATTAGTTTGACCTGTAAATAGCTTCTCAGAAATTGGTTTTGTCACTACAAGCATCACAAACCAATTTTGGTCTAATGAAGGATTATAATAATCCAAGTTCTTGCACCTACTTGTTTCATTTGTACAGTCATCACAAAGAGCTGGTTATACGAAAGTATAAGAATTGATCATTTGTCAGTTCAAACACAAAAAACGGTTATGGGGTATGTACCTATGTTGATCATCTGCGACCATTTCATTATCTACCTTCTTTAAGTATAAACCTGCTAAATGAAGAGAAGTAAAACCAATTATTTATATGCCAAACCTAGAAAGAGACTAAGACTCAAAGGCACAATCATTCAGCAAAAGCAACTTACAGGTTCTTTAATCCAGGCATTAGATCTCCAATGTTTGGTGGGATTCAGCCAATGATCGAGCAGTTTCTTAGAAGTTAGAACCCTGTAATACATAGATAAAGCTACGGTTTCATATATGAGAAAAATCACAGGCATGTTTGTAAAATTACACAATGCAGGGAACCAGAACCACGTTTCAACTCACAATTTTTTCATCAAAATTTCACAATCCAATAACAAACAAAAGGGTTATTACCAAAATGACAAAAGATCTCAAGCAATTGCATTATAGTTTTCTGCTTCTGGCCTTCTTCGAGTAGCTTCATCGCCTCGTTCTCGCACTTTTATATGCCAACAATATGCAAATAAGCTTCTTTTTATATGGTTTCCTTTCTTCTCTTCATATGGTTTCTTTTCTTCTTCAGTTACATTCTTCCACTTAGCTCCTAATATGTTTGATACTTCTTTGAATTCAGCATCGATCTTTTATACCATTAAAACATAAGTTAACAATGGTTTCATCATCTCTGTGTTGTTCTTCTTCTTCTTCTTTTCTTGTTCTTTACATTCTTTTCTGCCTCTTTCTCTATTAGAGACTGAACCAACCGCAGTCTCTGCACATACACACACAAAAAAATCAAATTATTCAAAACATTAACTCAAAACCAAAACCCGGATTTAGAAATCTAAGATCAATAAATTGAAACCCATAATTCAGAAATTAAAGATCAATTGGTCAAACCCCCAATCCAGAAGAAATCAAATTAAAATTCCTAACCAAAACTCTAATTCAGCAATTCAAGATCGAGAAATGAAAAACATTTATCCTGAAATAAAAAAACTAACCAAACTCTAATTCAGCAGTTCAATATCAAGAATGGAAACCCTTGATCAAAAAATTAAGCTCCTAAATAATGAAATCAAGAACCCTAAACTTAGATAAAATCAATACCACTAAAAAAACAGCAAATAGTTGGACCAAAGACCACTCTGATTTACCTAAACAAAACCCTTAATAATTTTACAATAGATGACCTGCGGCGGAACAAGAAAAATGAAGAGGTAAGAAAAAGAAAACCCTTTTTTCAAAAACTAACAAAAACCTATAAACAGAGATAAACACCCCAAAATTAACTATTTTCCAAATAACAAACAAAAACCCTACAACTTAATATCAATATCAAAATCCGAGAAACTAAAATCAGAAATTGACGATATAAAACTGAACAAAATATTGGTTTCATGAGATCACCTTAAGAAAGGCAGAGACTGTTAGAGATGCTGTGAGAGATATAGATTTGAGAGAAAGAAACCCTCCATTAATTAAACCCTAAATTTCGTCTCTTAGCTCAAACACAAACCATCGCTGATCCAGATTTGAACCAAAACCTTAATCAACCAAACCCCATCTCTTGATTCTTACATTAACAGCAACAATTTGTTTCATTGCCACCAATTGTATCTCCGAATTTCTGCATCTCCTCACCGGTTTCTCAGATTGGTAATGAAGCCGTCATCAGTTTCAGGTGAAGAAAATAAATAGAACTAATGACAAGAGATAAGTCTCACTGAATTTTAGGTCTTCTATATTGAGTTTTGGTAAGAATAATGGGTTTTATTTGGAGTTAGGGATGGAAGAGTTACCATAAATCGATCTACAGAGAAGAAGAATGCAAGATAGAAAAGAGATCGAGAAGAGAGTGAGAGGAGGAGAATGAGAGGTGGCTATCTCCCTGCTTTAGTGTAGATAAATTAAATACTTATATTTGGACGGTGTAGATTCGTTTTAGGATGCTCATACAAATTGCAGAAATTAAGGGACGGTGTGGATTCGGTTTAGGATTCTCTTGTGTGTTTCTCTTTGTGCTAGTTTAAACTCGTGTATTCGATTTTATTATCAACTTTCGATATGAAAAAAAATCCAAAAAATATATCAATAAATTTAAGATATTATTATCGACCTTCGGTTATAAAAAAAATTCCGAGAAATGTATGGGAATGAAACAGAAAAATAAGAAAGTGTGTTTTCTTTGTGCTTTCTTTTTGTACTTCCGGTTTGAATTTCGACTAGTCACATAGGTCATGAAGCAATTTTGACTAGTCATACAAGTCATGAACTTCAAATGTGGTATAACGGCATACAAACTATGAACCAAGAAGCTTCGGGTGGGTTCTGACTTCAAACTTAACAAGATACATTATCGAAATCGATAAATATGAAGCTCAGTGTCGATTCGAACTTCAAATGTGGTATAACGGCATACAAACTATGAACCAAGAAGATTCTGACTTCAAACTTAGCAGGAACATCATCGAAATCGATAAATATGAATCTTAGTGTCGATTCGAACTTCAAATGTGGTATAACGACATACAAACTATGAACCAAGAAGCTCCGAGAGGGTTCTGACTTCAAACTTAACATGATACGTCATCATAATCGATAAATATGAAGCTCAATGTTGATTCGAACTTCAAATGTAATATAACGACATACAAACTATGAACCAAGAAGCTTCGAGAAGGTTCTGACTTAAAACTTAGCATGATACATCATCGAAATCGATAAATATGAAGCTCAGTGTTGATTCGAACTTCAAATGTGGTATAACGACATACAAACTATGACCAAGAAGCTGCGAGAGGGTTCTGACTTCAAACTTAGCATGATACGTCATCATAATCGATAAATATGAAGCTCAATGTTGATTCGAACTTCAAATATAGTATAACGACATACAAAATATGAACCAAGAAGCTTCGAGAAGGTTCTGACTTCAAACTTAGCAGGATACATCATCGAAATCGATAAATATGAAGCTTAGTGTCGATTCGAACTTCAAATGTGGTATAACGACATACAAACTATGAACCAAGAAGCTTCGAGAGGGTTCTGACTTCAAACTTAACATGATACGTCATCATAATCGATAAATATGAAGCTCAGTGTCGATTCGAACTTCAAATGTGGTATAACGACATACAAACTCTGAACCAAGAAGCTCCGGGAGGGTTTTGACTTCAAACTTAACATGATACATCATCGAAATCGATAAATATGAAGCTCAATGTCAATTCGAACTTCAAATGTGGTATAACGGCATACAAACTATGAACCAAGAAGCTCCGGGAGGGTTCTGACTTCAAACTTAGCATGATACATCATCGGAATCGATAAATATGAAGCTCGATCTCGATTCAAAGTTCAAATGCGGTAGAATGACATACAAAATATGAACCAAGAAGCTCCGAGAGGGTTCAGACTTCAAACTTAGCAGGATACATCATCGAAATCGATAAATATGAAGCTCAGTGTTGATTCGAACTTCAAATATGGTATAACAACATATAAACTATGAACCAAGAAACTTCGGGAGGGTACTGACTTCAAACTTAGTCGGAAACTTGGTAAGAACGATGAATCTAACCATTCATAGGTAAGATTCCATGGAATATTCTCTGAAACCTTAAACAAACCCTTTTCTGGCGACTACGAGAAAGAAAGTGGCTCCGAGCTAGAAACATGGCTGGGAGTTGACTACTATAAGTCGGAAACTTCATAAGAACGATGAATCAAACCATTCATAGGTAAGATTCCATGGAATATTCTCCGAAACCTTAAACAAACCCTTTTCTGGCGACTTCAAGAAAGAAAGTGGCTCCGAGCTTGTAACCTGGCCGGGAGTTGACTACTATAAGTCGGAAACTTCATAAGAACGATGAATCAAAACATTCATAGGTAAGATTCCATCGGAATATTCTCCAAAACCTTAAACAAACCCTTTTCTGGCGACTTCGAGAAAGAAAGTGGCCCCGAGCTCGAAACATGGCCGGAAGTTAACTACTATAAGTCGTAAACTTCGTTAGAACGATGAATCTAACTATTCATAGGTAAGATTCCATGGAATATTCTCTGAAACCTTAAACAAACCCTTTTCTGGTGACTTTGAGAAAGAAAGTGGCTCCGAGCTCGAAACCTAGCCGAGAGTTGACTATTATAAGTCTGAAACTTCATTAGAACGATGAATCTAACCATTCAGAAGTAAGATTCCATGGAATATTCTCCAAAACCTTAAACAAACCCTTTTCTATCGACTTCGAGAAAGAAAGTGGCTCCGAGATCGATACCCGCCTGGGAGTTGACTACTATAATATAAGTCGGAAACTTTGTAAGAACGATGAATCCAACTATTCATAGGTAAGATTCCATCGGAATATTCTCCGAAACCTTAAACAAACCCTTTTCTGGCGACTTCGAGAAAGAAAGTGGCTCTGATCTCGAACCCTGGCCCCGAGTTGACTCTATAAGTCGGAAACTTCGTAAGAACGATGAATCCAACTATTCATAGGTAAGTTTCCATCGGAATATTCTCCGAAACCATAAACAAACCCTTTTCTGGCGACTTCGAGAAAGAAAGTGGCTCCGAGCTTGAAACCTGGCCGGGAGTTGACCACTATAAGTCGAAAACTTCGTAAGAACGATGTATCCAACCATTCATAGGTAAGATTCAATCGGAATATTTTTCAAAACCTTAAACAAACCCTTTTCTGGCGAATTCGAGAAAGAAAGTGGCTCCGAGCTAGAAACCTGGCCGGGAGTTGACTATTATAAGTCGTAAACTTCGTTAGAACGACGAATCTAACTATTCATAGGTAAAATTCCATGGAATATTCTACGAAACCTTAAACAAACCCTTTTATGGCGACTTTGAGAATGAAAGTGGCTCCGAGCTCGAAACCTGGATGGGAGTTGACTATTATAAGTCGGAAACTTCGTTAGAACGATGAATCTAACCATTCATAAGTAAGATTCCATGGAATATTCTCCAAAACCTTAAACAAACCCTTTTCTGGCAACTTCGAGAAAGAAAGTGGCTCCGACCTCGAAACCTGGCTGGGAGTTTACTATTATAAGTCGAAAACTTCGTTAGAACGATGAATCTAACCATTCATAAGTAAGATTCCATGGAATATTCTCCAAAACCCTAAACAAACCCTTTTCTTGCGACTTCGAGAAAGAAAGTGGCTCCGAGCTCGATACCCGGCTGGGAGTTAACTACTATAAGTCGGAAACTTTGTAAGAACGATGAATCCAACCATTCATAGGTAAGATTCCATCGGAATATTCTCCGAAACCTTAAACAAACCCTTTTCTGACGACTTCGAGAAAGAAAGTGGCTCTGATCTCGAAACCTGACCCCGAGTTGACTACTATAAGTCGGAAACTTCATAAGAACGATGAATCCAACCATTCATAGGTAAGATTCAATCGGAATATTCTCCAAAACATTAAACAAACCCTTTTCTGGCGACTTCGAGAAAGAAAGTGGCTCCGAGCTCGAAACCCGTCTGGGAGTTGACTACTATAAGTTTGAAACTTTGTAAGAACGATGAATCCAACCATCACAGGTAAGATTCCATCGGAATATTCTCCGAAACTTTAAACAAACCCTTTTCTGGCGACTTCAAGAAAGAAAGTGGCTCCGATCTCGAAACTTGGCCCCGAGTTGACTATTATAAGTCGGAAACTTCATAAGAACGATGAATCCAACCATTGATAGGTAAGATTACATTGAAATATTCTATGAAACCTTAAACAAACCCCTTTTCTGCCGACTTCGAGAAAGAAAGTGTCTCCGAGCTCGAAACCTGGCCGCGAGTTGACTACTATAAGTCGGAAACTTCGTAAGAGCGAAGAATCCAACCATTCATAGTTAAGATTCCATGGAATGTTCTCTGAAACCATAAACAAACCCTTTTCTGGCGACTTCGAGAAAGAAAGTGGCTCTGAGCTAGAAACCTGGTGACTACTATAAGTTGGAAACTTCGTAAGAACGATGAATCCACCCATTAGGAGGTTGATATATAAGACCATGAACCCTCAGTGTCCGAAGTTGTTATAACTCCAAATTTAGCAAGATGTATCATAGAAAATCGTAAAGGGGGATCTCATGTGTCTTTTATAGCTTCAAATATGGTTCAAGGGCATACGAACCATGAACCCGCAGTGTCCGAAGTGGTTCTAGTTCC
Source organism: Papaver atlanticum (assembly GCA_023531105.1). Lineage (NCBI taxonomy): Eukaryota > Viridiplantae > Streptophyta > Magnoliopsida > Ranunculales > Papaveraceae > Papaver > Papaver atlanticum. The sequence continues at coordinate 505,941 of JAJJMB010012638.1, forward strand.
AAATTTATCAGGATATATCATAGAAACTCGTAAAGATGAACCATTTACAGGTATAGTAGATGTGAGAAAAATTTAGCAGAACCGGAGACCAAAATAATTTTTAGCAGAAGTGAGATTTTTTTGCAGAAGTGAATAAAATCTTACTCGATCGACTATGTACATTTAGTGTTCTATTGGAGATTCTTACTCGGTCGACTATGTCGTTAAGCAGAATATGACCAACATTTAAACATTTAGGGTTTTATTGCCGATTCCCACTCAATCGTCTAGGTTATTAAGAAGAAAATGTTCAATATTGGTACATTTAGGATTCTAATATAGATTCTTAGAAATGTAAGGCCAACAAATAACATGCCCTTATTGAGTCTATATATATTCATTGGATTATTTCGATATCATTTGAGATCGTAGTACATATATATTCCTCGAATTTATATGATATAGAAATATTATAATCAATAAAAATACGATAAGAGAATGTGTTATAACAAGTATGATTGTGACCGTGCGATCTAAAATCTACGGATGATAGCATTTTCCATAGTCATGGATCACAATCCGTATGACTAGATATAATTAAATGGTATCCGTTGATAGATTTCAATCACATGGATAACTTCTTTCCCTCGAAATTTTCAAGAACAAAATCAAATTGTCTCACACTTTAACCCAATAATAGAGGAGTATGGTCCGTATGACATTAGTTTGACCAATAACAAACTTTTTTTCTAATCTAATGGACAATAATGGAAGCACACAACTCATACGGATCAGCATAACATCCAACTACTGCCAAATCTCCTAGTTTTTTTGGCGCTTAGTTTTTTTGGGAACCAAATTTCCCTCCCATTTGACCGCCCAAAATTTATCAGTTATTCCAAAATTACATATGGTCTCGTGTCACTACAAGAAAATATATTTTTTGTATTCTCTTTTCCCTTTTCTGTTCTTTCTTCTTTCTTTCTTCTACTCGGCCTGTACCTCTCCCTCTCCCCCAAAACACTTCGCCATTTCATCTTCTGTAAAAAGAAAAAGATGAAGAAAAATCATCTTTCACTCTCTTTCTTCTTAGTATTACCCCCAAATTTTGCTCGAGGCTGGAGTTGTCTCAGTAAAATCTCATTAATTTTTCCCTCCCGATCTCCGAATTCTCCAAATTAGGGTTTCACTCTTCACTCAGAATAATCATTTTCCAGGGTTTAATCAATCCTTCAAATTAATCAAATTCATATAGGGTTTTTAAAGGGGGATCTTGATTTTGTTCTAATTGTAATGATAAACCTTAAATGGGAGTATTATTTCTTAGGGTTTCATTCAGATTGAAGATTCGAACACGAATTTCTGAAGATTTGTCACCATGGGTGCCTTAACTATCAATAACTGTAAGCGTGGTAACGAATTTATGAAATTCTGCGGTAAATTCTTTTCATCTCCAAGTTCTGTTATTGATTTGTGTGATTTTTTTAGTTACTGAGAAACCCTAGTTCCCAATTTTGTTTTGTAACTCTTAGTTCCATCTAATTTTGTTTTGAATGGTATTCCTTTTTGGTCATTTCAGGTCTAATTGTGGTCTATTTTAGATTTCTTCTGTCGTCTCAGCTCTCTATTTTGGATCTGATTTGATTCTTATTTCCTTTGCATCAGGACGAAGGAAGGCTTCCAACTTTCGGAAGGACTCGCTGAGGATTGCAGCTTAGATGTACAACCTGTAATTAAGTACAGACAAAATGGTGTTATCATTTAACACATGGAAGTAGAGAGAACTCAATCACTCATTCAGGTATATACTGACAATAAAAAGTAGCTTCAATTTAAAAATCTGTTGTATTTCTGATGTGTTGGTATGATTTTAATGTTGGGTTTCTGAGGTGTTTTGGGTGTGAGAAGGTATTGACTGTTTGATCTGGGTCGATACAGAACACCACCAAGCTGGTTGAAGATTTATTCTCCTGAGATTGCCATTGGAATCCACAAAGACAATATTGATTCTGTTTTAAAAACATATCATCTTATGTCACAGCGTTGGTTTACCCATGCTTCTCCTACTCTTTTCAATGCAAGGACACCAAGGCCTCAAGTATGTTATATATTTCTTTGTTTGTTATTTTGATATTAGGATTAATTTTCTAACTAATTGAGGTTTTGTTGGAATTTGTAGTTGAGTAGCTGCTTCCATGTATGCATGATAGAGGACAGTATTGAAGGAATATATGACACTTTGAAGGAGTGTGCTGTTATTAGTAAATCTGCTGGAGGAATTGGAGTTTCTGTACACATCATCGGTGCCACTAGGCTTGTAAGTGGTTTTATTCTTTTGATTTAGGTTTTTTGTTGTTGTTCTTGATGAATTGGGTGTTTTATTGTGTGAATTTAATTTAAAATTTGTTACAGAGTGTAAATTGCTATTGTGTGGGAGGTGGAAGGGGTTTGAGTGTATGTGTGGAGTAATTCAGTAGTATATATGTTGTTTATTTTCCCTTGACGACATGGATCTCAGTCCTGGAACTGAACATTAGTATTATTAGTGAGAGGTTGGAAATTCAATGGTTTGTGGCCTTTATCTTATCGATATTTAACCTTGTGAGAGAGAAAAGTTTGTTGGATTTGGGGAGTGAATATGAATTAACGATGTGCAATTCCTTCTACTTGCAGAGATTTGAAGGATCTTTCTATGGAAGGAACAGTGGCCCCTGAAATTCGTAATCTTGTGTACATGAAGTCGATGTAAGCATCTGTGAGCGCTAACCTAGTTTCTTTAATAATATTAACCCACTATAACGGGTTCCTTGCACCACATTGACATGGTCCTTCTTGGATGGTGGTTATGTGAAAGGCGAGTCAAATCTTGAGGTCTAAATGGACCACCTGAGATGCGTCCTGATGTAAGTCTTTTAAATTAATACTTCTTTTTTCTTTAGCATGTTTTCCTTTTTATCTCAAAAATGATCCTTGTCCATTACTCATGTTTGCTACTCTTCATGGGTTCTTTCTAGCCTAATTCTGATCGATAGAGTTCATTGGATTGAGAAATACAAGCTTGTTGGGTTCATTCTAGATTGTCAGGTACCTACCTCAGTTTCTTGTGGGGCTGTATCTTATCTTATCTTGATTTCTGTACAAAATTTTCATTTGGTGGTGTTCTATGCAGTTTGCGAACATGATCAGAGTTGTGTAACCAAAAAGAGTAATGTGATGAAAATGTGTCTGTGAACAAGTGTTGTGCAGAAAGCAAACTTAGCTAGCATAGGAAAATGCAGTCAGTTTTGTTTACAAAGTACGTTTTCTCTACATATTAGTATGTGTTTTTCAGAGTAAAAGAATTGGGGACATAACTAGTTCAGGTGTAATAGAGAGAGAAGCGATTATTGAGAGAGATTAATCAAGAAAAGAAAGAGAGTGAGAAGAAACTATTATTTTCTCACTTCTCCATTATCAAATCAAAATCATCTTAATCTTCAAATCATCTCAAATAAAAATCCAACAATTTGTATCAGAGCATTGATCAATTGAATCTGAACTTGGAGTTGTGGATCATCACATTAAGGAGGAGAATAGTGAGTAATTTGATGAAAAAACGTCTATTAACAAGTGTTGTGCAGAAAGGCAACTTAGCTAGCATAAGAAAATTCAGCCAGTTTTGTTCATGTGAACAACTTCTATTTACAAGGTATGTTTTCTACATATTAGTTTGTGTCTCTTTTAGAGTAGAAGAATTGTATGGACATAACTAGTCCATGTGTCATCTTATCTCTAAGGTCTTATATTGACCATGTAATAGAGAGAGAAATGATTATTGAGAGAGATTAATCAAGAGAGGAAAAAGAGTGAGAAGATTAGTTTCCCACTTTTACATTATCAAATCAAAATCATCTTAATCTTCAAATCATATCAACCAAAAATCCAACACTATTAGTGAGATAAAACCGATCATATTCATTGCCTGTAACATTTTTATAAATTACTTTGAGCTGTTGTACGGAAAAGTAACTGACATACAACTACACCCTTTATCCTGCACAGATAGATGTGAATCTTCCCCTCCCTTAGATCAACCAAAAAATCAACTTACAACCGACTTACCACCTTGCATCCATGACCAGTCTATCTTCCCTGCTGGAACATTTAAGCAGGGGATAAATAAAAGAAAACTAAAATGCAGAGCGGCTACATATCATAACTCATAGAAGCAAATAGAAAAAGCGGGAAGTGAAATGTGAATTCCAGTGCTGTAGTTGGACAAGAAATGGAGAGAAGTGGTGTTCAAACAAACAAATGTGAATTCCTTCTTTCTGCAGGCTTGAGTAATTGAAACAAGCACAAATGGTTTTCATCAACACTCATCATGGCACCAGTATTATCAACTTCCCCACAGTAGTTGGGTGCAAGAATACTGCAGCAAGTTGCCTGTTCGCAGAGACCTAATACCCATCCTCTACAACCTGCACTCTAAAGCGATCTCAATATGCAAGAGATCACACATAACGAGTGACAAAAAAATCTGTAAAACAAAGTGTGAAGATACTATACCAAGTGAATCACCTTAATCCTTATCCTACTAAGATCAATATCTTCCCTTTCTGAAAAGATAATCTGAAAGTTTCCTAAAATACCAAACCTGCCATAACAGTTCCTATAAGGGTAGTTTGATTTGAACCCCAAGCTCTGGATCAGACGTGACCCAAAACTGGAATCACCGTATCGAATATCAAGGGAACCGCATCATCCCTTTTTTTTCCTATGATTGTAAAAGAACCTGCATTTGAACCTGAAAACAGGAAAAGATAACTAAACTTATTACTGAGAGAAGATAACAGAAAAAAAATGGGGTCACTCGAGTAATGGGAAAAAGAAGAATCGTAATTTCGCATAGGTCCTTTACTGCTTTAGGATAAACAAAAACAAAAGTCATTTTCATTTACAACTGACAAAAGAAGAACATAGCAGTTCATAGAGACAATACATCTTTATATGTGGTCAAATCTTAAGCTTGTTCACCATGGTATCAAGATCAATTAGCAATTTATTATCTTATAAGGCGATTGACATATTGCCGGATCAACAGAAAGACATTACTGCAGATTGTTCTGAACATTTTTCTTGTTGTCGGTCCACAAACTTATTAGAAGTAGAGTAGTGGGATATGTTTTTAATTGAAGGATTAAATGCTTGCATTGAAGTTTTTTGAACAATTAACTTAACTGTTGACAATTATCCTGAACTGACATGAGTCGTGATGGGGATGGCCTTGATCTGTTCTATGACAGTATTAGGAAGATACTGGTGAATGTGTTGAAGATTCCACTCTCTAGTATGCACGTCCATTGAGTCTGTAACTGTTAAATACTGCAGATGCGAAGGCACAAAATTAACTAAAGAATGCAAAAGAACTTTCCCCAACCAAAGGTCATGACTCCATAAATTAACGTGATTATCAGACTTAACAAACATTTTAAGACTAGTCTCAAGGATTTCCCTGCCTCTAACAACACTCTTCCAGCACCAAGAGCTAGACACTTTAGCAACACGATTCCATATTCCAGCAGTGAGCACATACATACCAGTCATCAGTTGAGTAACTAGATTAGTGGAATTCATGCAAAGCCACCAAGCAGTTCAAGTGAGAAAGTACAAGTTAGAACAAATTACAAGTAAAAAGTCATTCAAAGATAAACAAACACATTCATATGAAGTTGTGTAGAAAATATCTACAGCAAGAACATGTGCAGGGAATATCCACAGCCAGAACCTATGCAGGGAATATCCACAACTAAAAGGTTATTTTGGTCTTCCCATAACAACAATTGTATCAGAGTCATGAGAATTTTCATAATTATTTCTACCGACTTTTCATTTTTCCTACCAACAATTTCTGAATCATTGACATTTGAAGTGGTTTCTTGTTCTAGTTGAACACTATTTTGTTTATGACAACTAGTAATACAAGTACTGTTTGCTAGCAATTTGGACTTAATATCAACATCGATAACAAGAAAATATGACAAGATAATAATTGAAAATAAGACAAGATAATAATTGAAAAAAAAAAAGACTTTGAGTTGGCTACTTTGCTGATCATACTCGACTCTGGTGTTACTAGTTGCTATCACACAAGTCTCTCAATTCCCATCTCTATCTCTCATTGACTGTCACATGTATAATTCAAACCAGTGGGGTTCCAAATTCATATAAAAACAGTAAAATTTATAATGTCTGTATGAAATTGTAAATGAATAAAATGCAAATATCTTTTTCTATTCATTTGAGTGAAAACGCATGATTTTTTTTAGTCTGTTTTTTTACGCTGACTTCAATTTGGGGAAGAAGGAAAAAATAAAAAATAGGGGAAATAATAAATCCTTGCTGAACTGATTTGAAAACAAATGTGACCCAAAAATAAAATAAAATACCTAATTTTTTTCTTCTAGAGAGGCATTTTCATGCTTTCATGAGATGGTGCGAACGCTATTTAAACTAAACTTCTAGCACCCTGCATTTCAGTAACCCAGGTGAGTAGAATTAAACGCTACATAGCTAAGCAGTCTATACAAAATGTGCACGTGTTAGTTCTCATGCTTACTCTATTTCATTGAAAACTCATTTTTAAAGCTCAAGTTCTTTCAACCAACTATGCTAATACAAAAGAATTGTAAAAGGAAACACTCTAAAAATTACTTTATTTCAGTAACCCCCTAAAAATTACTCATGAATGAGCTCCTCTTGCTTCCTCAAAGAAACTGCCTCTTGATATGCTACACCAATTCTATTACTTTAACATGAAATAAAAGAGTGGGTTGGTGACAGTGATACAATTACAGAAAAGTAGATATTGTCTCAGCTACAAAAATCTCATCTTGTAAAAGTAAATACTAAGCTGAAAGCATCGTGTGTCTTGTATATATTTAAAGTCGTCTCACCTGACACTCAAACCTTAAGAAGTTGATAGATAAATTTCTAAATCCTGAAATTCAATCCATTATGTGTAGTATTCTGGCATCATGTTTCTAGTATTCCTTAATACGCCATCGCTCATTAAATTGAGGAAGTAGGGGGAATGAATATCCACGGGGCAATAAGGATTTTGTACGTACATCATTTGCATTTTAGATATAGTTCCAAAAAAAGGAGAAAATCCAGTGTATATGTGAAGTACCTGAATATACGAGTTAAGATAGTAATTTTCATAGTCCTACGACTTAGTTCCGCCAGCCTTCTCTCAGCACGCTTAATGTGATGGGCATCTTCACATGAGTTCCCATCCTGCACAATAAAAGGGAATCTTTTCATTCTTGAATCAAGGTACAACAAACAACCCCAATGCAATTAAAAAAATAACATCTATGAAATTATATTTTTGTAATCAGAACTTCGCTCCGCGACAAAATCTAACATTCGATACCCTATATGTTTGCGTGGTACCACCATATATAAAGCATTATAGTTTAAAATTATATTATTCGAGTCAAAGATAATTTAAATTGCTTGAGGATTTCACAATTTTATTAAGACTACTACTTTTGTTTACCTCGTTACAGTTTTGAGGACCCTTTTCATCCCTTGGAGGCAAAGCCTCAAGCAAAGCTCTCTCAAAAAGTAACTACACATCATCCACTAAGTAACCATACTGATAGACGCATTTATGTGTCTATTTTCAGCTCTATTGTATATATTGTTAGTACCCATTTTTGTACTAATTTTGGTATTTTATCCCTTTGTAGGTGTTTTTGGAGAAATAGGCTTTTGCGGCAAAATTAGCTCGAAAAGTTGCTAAAGGCTCCTGGGAGGACACTTGCTATTCAGACTCTCATTTTGGATAAGGGGTAACCCATTTCCAAGCAGCTGCTAAGCACAGACCGGCACTGGATAGGGGGAGGTCACATTTCTTCTCAAATTTTCAAAACGAAAAATGGCGGGAACAGTTTACAGAAAACAGAATTTTCTGGTTGGAATTTTGGACGATTTTTAAGGAGATTCAAGGGTTGATTTTTGTTGGGTTAACCCTGTTAAGGATATACAAGTTTGGTATGAGCTGTAGAATCAATTACACAGGGATAGATATCCGTGTTGGAGCAAAACAGGGAGTATTCATATTTTGAGATGTTTTCGGTTTACAAAAGAAGTTTGTGAAGATTTTACGGCAAGATTGGAGTGTATGGAGTCCTTATTCAGTCTTGAGAGAGTTTAAGAGAGTTTGGAAACCAAGTTGACGCGTAAAGAGGGAAGAAAAATCCCGTAACTTGAGGAGAAAAAAACCGAGAATATTTATGGATTAACTCGAGAAATTTTGTGTTTAGTGGCTATATATAGGTTGATTCGAGTCATATTTAGATATACGAACAATTTGGGAGAGTTTGGAGAAGTTTAGAGCCTTAGAGAAGCGTAAAAAAATCAACTGGAGTCGATACAGAAACTTTTCTGCTGCTGCTGCGAAGAAGAACACGAAGAACATTAGACCCTCAGAGACAGTTGCAGAAGCAGACTTATTTTCAGTGACAACGAGGTACGGTCGCATCTTCCTGCAGTCACCGAAGCCTTTCAGCAACAATTCCGACTTCTGATTTAGATCTTCAGCAACTGCAGAATCCGCTGTTTTAACACTTTTCTCCCTTTTAATCAACTTTTGAGCCATAAACATGTATTTTGAGATTATGATTAATATAAGGAGCTAAACTCCATTGCTGAGGCGATAGAGGAAGCTATTTTTTAAACAAAAAGTGGTATATTCTATTTTATTTATTTTATTTCAATTATTTTTATGATTATTTGCCTTGATTTATAATTGTTTGAATGATTTTTGTTAAGCAATTGTTATTTCTTTTGATAGAGCATGCTTAGCCATAGGTTCTTGATGCTTTATACTTTGGATTTACACTTGTTATTTTGAAAATCTATATGTTGCAATAGCTTAGAATCAAATTAAACGCAAAAATTGAATAAATATAAATACTAGATAAAATCACTTTGAACTTGGAAAAATAGTGGAATCTTAGCCTCAGTGTTCTTTTAATATTGATATCAACTTTGTCAGTGTTTGCTATAATTTTTAGTGATTTTTCTATTTAGTTTTGAATTTAAGTCTAAAGTTATCCTTCACAAGTTCGAGCAACGAATCTTTTTACCACTACAACTACAAAACACATCACATACCATTCCCAACACGGACAATAGGAGTTGGTGATTCCGCAACGTCCATTACCTTTTCTACAGATATATTGTATTACTCTTACTATGGCTTTCAAGAGCCTTTAAACCACTATAGAGATAATCCTATACCAAAGTGGACGGGACTTCTGTCTCTACAAAAAAATTCTTAACAACTAGTTTCAAAATCACATATGTTTTCTCTCTGGACACTCGACGCCTAACATTTTGGCCAAGACCCAACCAAAATGCAAAGAAGCTTCCCAGTGTAGCTAGCTTCGAGCGATACAACTCGGTTTCAACTGTACCAATAGACCAACCAGACAATCCATACATAAGTAACAACTAGCTCTGAGCGATACTTCTCGGTTTCAACTGTACCAATAGACCAACCAGACGATCCATACATAAGTTCCAACAAGTTTACCTGGATTGAAGAGTTAAACAAATCAAATGGGATAGACATGGAATAAACATATCAGTTTGTACCCCGCTAATAAGACTGGAAAAAAATACCTAGAGATATTGCATCAAGATCATGTTAAAACATAAAGACTAATGCATCTGAAATTGCCAGGACTTAGTAAAAATACAGAACACTAGACTAAAATAAATGGAAGAAGTGTAACCGACCCTATTTCATAAATGAATAAATGAGACTATCAATTCTGGATACTGTAAGTAATGAAACAAGACTATCAATTATGTACATTGTCATTATAAACTACTGAGTATTGCACCACCTTTTGAGCCCTCTTTAATTTCTTCTAAGATGGTTTCTTCATCCGACAAAAGATTTTGTAGCTTGGGTATCAAGATGTTGAGTGACATGTGGTAGGATGAGAATAGCTTGAAACACTAACGGGCAACCCTCCATAGGGGACATTGGAATGAACTCTGTCTACCTGAGTTCAAATTACATACCAATTGACACTCCAATATCATGCCCACATTCGAGATATATACTCAACGCACATAAAAACAAATCCAAATTGTATAACACCGAAAATATTCAGAAATTGAACACCCATAACATCTCAAAAATTAGAAACATGCAAATTTAAGACACAACTCACCTTGTAACAGAGCCACTAGTAAGAACACATCATCCGTAGCAGCTCCAATCGATGATTACAACACATAATCTGCTCCAAAGCTACATTGTTCTACCCTAATCTCAATTCACTAGATAATAGTTTCTTAAATCAACATCTCCAATTCTTCTAACAATCACTTGTTAGAAAAATCATTAATCCTCCTACCAATTACTCAAAAAAGAACCACATTTGAACATCAAAATCCAAAACCCAGGTTTTGATTTTCCTTCCAGAAACAAAAAACCCAAATTTCCAACAACAAATCCTCAATTAAACTCAACCCCTAAGTTCAGTTTTCGTTTTCAATCCCTAAATATCCAAATTACTCAATATTTGTTTTATAAATTCAACAACATCTGGTTACCTCAACCATATTGAATATTCAAAAAAAAAAAAAAAAAAGAGATTTAAAGGAAATTGATAGATTTTAATCCATAGGGTAAGAGAATCAAAACCCTAGATAATAAGACAGAAAAATAAAAATCTAATCATGAACAAAATTGAATAATCTGGATCTACGATTTCAATGCTTCTTTCCCCGCTAACACAACAATAAATAGAGAAAAAAATGCAAGACCTTCTCTCTTGTTCATTCCTGAAAATAAAGCTCCTTGGTTTCTCTCTTGAGGAATAGAAGATGAAGAAAACAAAGAAGAGAAATAAAAAGAAAGAAGAAGAACAGGAATATATTCCCAACATTAAAATGAAATGAAATCTTCTACTTGATTAAAATGAAATCATCCCGACATCGAGGAGGATTAGTAATTAATATTTTACTAATTTTCGTATTTTTTTTTAATAATCACGTATAATCATATATAAATAGGCAGAGTCGGGACATCACAGAGTGGATGTCGAAACACCGAAAGAAATCTGTTATGCCTATATTCCCAACATTTATACGGTGTCTACATGTTCTATCCCAACATCCACGTATTACACAGTTAAATAGTAACCAGTAACTGTAAAAAATAAAGGGCTTTTTAACAAAATGGCAAACTTTTTGGATCATAATTAAGAAACTGGCCGTTTTTTTGAATCATTATATAAAGTGGCCGAGTTTGACATTTTCCATCCCGTTTTTTTCAAAAAACGGGTAACAGAAGTTAACTGCTGATATGGCAGTCATCCTACCTAGTAAAAGAAACTAACACCCCTCTCATGGACTGACTAGGTCGAGTAAGTGTTGTGAGTCGTTTTCGAGTCGACTCAGTGACTTAGATCAAGTGAAGAACATCATTTAGGAATTTTTACATACACGTTGAGTGTGTGAAACTAGTTAGCAAGGGATAGATGTGTGATCGATTTGTAAACTTTTCCATATTCCTTCCTTGCATTGAATTCATATCTAACACAAACTCAACCTCTTAAACAATCACAAATAAAAAAATTCAATCGATATTAAAGTATGCATTACAAATAATCAACACCAAAGCATCAGGTGAGAATGGTTTTGTTTTACCAAGTAGAAAAGATGGAAGAATTGACGCTGTTTCGACATTGTTTGATTGAGAAGCAAGTCAAGACTTTGCCTAATTCTTCTCTGCTTGAATTCCAGCTAAAACTTCTCCCAGAACTACCACTTTATCAAGCACAAACCCATTATTCCAAGCTCAACAGAAATCCCATACATTCATACGCATCATGTCACTTCCTCATCTTTACTTTGAATTCTTTCCAACTATCCTAACAACTCACTGGAAATCCAAATCAAATTGAAACCCATGAATTTTAATAACACCATAATTCAAAGTTTGCCTCTAGTCATATACTCTCTGTATGTGTTCTTCCTAGCTTTAATTTCATGTCTTAACTCTTCCAACCATGACCATAAACTCAATGACAACAACCAGCAACATCCAAAAATTAAGAAATCTGATTCCGTAAACGAGCAGACTAAACTATTACTAATAAGATTCTTAAAAATTAAACACAAAAAGCTAAATGACCCTAATTGAACCCAAATTATTAAACCCTAAGATGTAAAACATTGAAAAAAAAAACCCAAATCGAAATCAACTGTTAGCTTCTTCTTTGTAAAATCGTAACATGTTCTTCCCTAAATTGAAATCAACAACATCTCCATTAATGCACTGCAAAAATAAAAATAAAAATAAAAATAAATTCAAGCCCTAGATTTTTTCGTCTTCTTAAATCATTCATCTAATTCATACCCAGTGATTAGTCCATATCAAATAGCAGCAACACTTTTTTTCAATTTGGTTTACGTAGAATGGAGATATAGGATAAACTACAAAATCATTAATCCACAAACACATGAATCGTTAACCCTAGTTTTATCGATTGGAGAGGGAGATAGAAACAAGAAGAGGAGACAGGAAAAAAAGAAGAAGAAACGAAAGAGGTAGCTGAATCGTATGGGTTATAAGGGCAAGGATACACCAGTAATTCCAAACCCAAAATTGACTAAATTAATGTGTTTGACCATTATGGTGGGGACATGTTAAATAATGGACGGAAATGCCACTTTATAAAAGGTTCCAAAATTTTGACCGGTTTATTAATTAGGTGTAAGAAAGCTGGTCATTTTCTTAATTTGCGCAAAAATAAATAATAATAAAGAAATCAAGTGTCGGATACGGACCGGATAAAACATGTCATAAAATAAAAAGGTAAGGACAAAATAATCCAAATACCAAAATACATTTAGTTTTGGCACCTTTTCTAAACAAGGCATAGTTTTCACACTATTATTGAAATCAATAATAGTTTCGGCCGAACACCCATTCCTAGATAAAAAATTTGTTGTCTCCAATCTAGATCAATATCTTCTTTTTTTGTAGTTCATTTTTTATATGATTTCGTAGATCATCCATTCTCCTGAGTTCTCCGGAAATGTCAAGAGTCATGTTTATAGATGCTATATAAAATTCTCCATGTTCACAATCATTCTATGTCCTTCTCTCTTATTGTTTCTAACCTGAATTGTTGACAACAGAAACCACAATTTTATCAGAACAGTAACTTTCTTCGTTTAGTAACCTTTTGATAGTCAGTGGTGATCCTGGAGGCTCTTGGAAGATGCAGTCCTGAAATGTCACAGTAGATTAGGAAATTTTACAGTAGAAATAGAAAGCAGTTTATGATGATGCTGTTGAAATGGATCACCCATTTTGAACTTTAGACCATTGATAACCAGAGTCATTCTTTGATAAATGATGTTGCATTATTGTAATTGATTTGTTTGAATTTGGAGGAGTCATAAAGAATTTTCTTTTTGTATTTGGAATCCTCTTTTTGAGTCTCTGGTTAACATACATAACAACTTAATACGAGGTGAAAGAAGGACTGGTAGAATTGTGCCTATTGAATGTTAAATGTAATGATGCATCTGTTTCTAATTAATCTTTTCACAGTAAATATGAATGAAATACTTATATATATATATATATATATATATATGCATTTTCATTTCCTAAGGTTGATCTTGTGAGATTCCATTTTAGTTTCTCTATCTTATTGATCGCCGTGGTGCCTTTCGGAGATTGAGTAAGCTTTTTTCCATACCTGACAATTTTTCCATTCCTCCCCTCAATGAAGCCCCTTCGGTTAAAGGATACTTATGACCCCACACAGGTGCGTTGTTTGCAGTACATTTGTTTGCTTTTTGAATTTCTCATATATTTCTACAATATGGTTCGAGATATCAAACAAAAAACTAATGATGCAAGCACTATGAAATGATCGTTTGTCATAACAACTGCTTGATTTCTTATCCTAGAATATTAGTGATAGATGTGAATGTTCCATGTCATGAGATTGCTGAATGCAAAAAATTAAATTTGACGGAAACCTGGAAACACTCAAAAAGATTAGAAATGAAAGAGCATATAGAATAAAATTGCAACTTGAACGATCAACTTTATTAGTCTTCTGCCTTTCCCTTGGATCTGCATAAAACATCAGCCTCACTCTTTCCCCTTCCTTTTTGTGTATATATGTCTTCTACTAGAAAGTAGACAATTGCATATTGTGAAAACAGGACAATGGATTCTTGCTTAGGATTGTGTGGAAGTACCCACCCCATTTTATTTGGTCCACAAAAGCTCCTCAAGCTGCTAAGAACATAAGATAATTGAAACTTAGAACCTTTGTGTACTACCTTTATGCTCTTGGCTCAATATAGAAGCAGACATAGAAGTACACTTAATGTTTGCTGGAAGCATTTGGGCTCATTTTATAGTAATTTAAATTGAGAAACTGCAGTGTTTGTGGAGTCTGGAATGCTGTTCAACTTCTGGTTTGATCGTTTAAACTAGCACAAATAATTAGTTCCCTTCTTGTAAAGTCGGAAGGTGAATGTCTTCAGAACAATGTTCTGTCGCCTCTTACATAGTTGACAGATGGGCTTTGCTATACAGGGATCCCTCTGTTTCTTTATCTGCTCTCATCGAAATAATTTCAGATATTATTATCCATTTGTTTGTAGTTATATTTATAATATAATATATACCAAGATCTAGCACGATAGTGGTTCCAGTTTTATAGGACGTACGTTGCAATGATTCTGAGAGATCCCTCAGCTGCAGATAATGGTGCACCTATATTAGGAACTCTTAAGACTGAAGCACTTGAAAAAAAAAGGAAAAGGCTTTTTTAGTCTCGAATTTAGGTATTCTAGTGTTCCATGAAAAGCTGGACTTTGTTTTTTAAGAAAAGCGGAATTTTGTGTTCCACCCAAAGTTTTTATGGTTTTGCTTTTTTTTAATGAATCAAGTAGATTTACAACCGCAAGATGAAATGATTGCGGAGATCTCTAAACGAAGTTACTGAATTTAGCTTCTTCTTATGTGTGCAGATAAAACTAGTTGCATTAATGTTATTAAGTGTCCTTGCTCACTCATAACCTTATATGCAACTGACATTGATTCCATTTTAGTTATACCTTGTTTTTAGATTTGACTCAATCCGAATCAGATGTCAATTTTTTTATATTATTTTTAGAAAGACCACAGGGGCAACTTTATTAGAAAAATAATCAATCGTCACACAAGAAGATGGTTGGTAATCTAGCGACAAGCTGGGCACCAACACCTGTTTTTTTCCATTTCCCATATGTCATTTACAAGAGAAATGTCATGCTGGTTAGCTAGTTGGAAGATAAAACAGCTTAATGCCTGCTTGAACTGTAATGACACAACCTGTGCTAGGTTCCTTAGCTTCTCATCACCTAATTGTTTTTCCCATGCCGAAAAGGCTCACTGATAGGCTTGCCAGTATTCAGAGAAACTTCTTTTGGAATAAAAAACAAACTGGTAGAGGTATAAGTTTGAGGGGGTGGGGTTTGGTAACTATGCTTAAAGTGTTAGGGGGCCTAAACAGAAGAAAACTGCTGATGTGAATTTAGCTCTCTTAGTTAAGCTTGGTGGGAGAATGTTGCATGAGACTGACGCTCCTTGGGTGAAGGTGCTACAGCGCAAATATTTTGCTGGTGGTGATCCTCTTCACAGTTCTGCCAAGAATGGTTCTTGGATACGGAAAGGGATATGTGATGGGCTAGATATAATTAGGGAGAACTATTGTTGGGAGGTTGGGGACTGTAAGTACATTTCAATATGGGATGATAGATGGACTCCTAATAGGCAGGAATTGGTTTCTTCTAGATTTAGGTCTGTTAACATGAAAACTGTTGACCAATTAATGGTTCCAGGTACAAATGCCTGGAATATTGTGCAGCTACTTCGTTCTTTGTTTGATCAGGAAACAGTTAGAGATATTTATAAGGTGAGAAATCCAAAACAAGGTACTGATAAGCAGAGGTGGGCTCCATCTCATAATGGCTTCTTTTCGGAAAAAACTGCTTATAGAGTTGTCAATAGTGCTAGGCATGATGCTAATCAAGTGGCTGTTCAACTGAATTTCCCATGGACCAAATTTCGGAAGGCCAAATTGCCGCCTAAGATCTTGAACTTCCTATGGAAGTGTGTTCGTAATTACCTTACAGTTAGAGAAAGATTGGCTAGGTATGTTCCTAATGTTAGTACATGATGTCCTATTTGCAACCATGGAAATTGAAACTGTAGACCACTTATTACTAGACTGTCAAGTAAAAAAACAGATTTGGCTTGTAATTAGTGCAAACTTTGCAGGTATGTTGGGAGGACAGTCACTTAAAGGACTGAATTTTGAATTGGTTTACTGCCACTAGTGTAATAATTGTTGCAGGTTTCACTCTGTGGAATGTCTGAAAAGCCAGATGTTCATGTGTGTTTGAGAATATTCATTTGCAGGTGGATGGAATAGTTGGGCTGGTCAAGCAACAGGTAAATGAATGGAATGAGCACCACAGAAAACAGAGAGTGGAGGGTTTGAGTACTAGCAGAAATAATGAGCTAGTCAGATGGATTGTCCCTAGTCCTGAATTTTATAAATAAATTTTGATGCTTCATTTCTAAAAGATAATAAGTCTTTGGGTTCTGGACTAATAATGATTGATGATGCAGGAGCCTGGTGTATCCCTAGAATAGCAGAGGATGAAGAACAGGCTGAGGCTATTGCAGCTTGTGAGGCAGTCAGGTGGGCAAAGAGAAGCAATATCCAAAAGCTGCATTTGGAGGGGGATTGTCTAAACGGAGTCAAAGCCGCAAATGGTAGTATAGGATCTGTTAGGTGGACGAATAATTCCATTATTATGGATTGCAGAGAACATTTAAAATGTTTTGAAAGCTGGTCTTGTGTTCATGTGCACAAATGATGTATCTAATTGTCTAGCCAAAGAAGCTAGGATTAGCTCCTATGTATTGAGAGTCTGATTCTCCATTGTGGCTGCAAACTCTCATTAGAGAGAAACTATTTGTTGCATCTGTTTAATTTTAATGAATTTCTCCTTTCCTATTATAAAAAACAAAAACAAATAGACAAGTTAGACTCGAAACTGATGTTATCAAATTTGGATTTTGTTTGTGGTACGTTCCCCATAACATTTGGTTACAGATGGATAAGCCTAGAGAGGCCAAGAACATTCTAAAGACGCCACAAAGTAGCACAGTAAAATGTGTATAACAAAGCTAATGATACAAACGATGACTTGCTAAAAATTCAGAACAGATTCTTTTAGAAAAGATCTCGCTTCTTCTTTTATCACCAGAAGAAAAAAACTTGAGCTTTTCTATTCTCCACATTGTGAGTTGTGCAGTAAAAACCCTGCACCAAAAGTTAACAGTTAGGTAAAAGCTAAAAAGGACTAGCGTCCAGGCCACAATTTAGCGGTTCTGCTCTGGTTAAAAAAGAGAGGCCGTGTAAATGGCCTTTACTAAAGTAACTAAACATCCAAAAAGTCAAAAATGGTAAATCAGTTCATAAGCAATTTGTGCCGGATATTGCCAATGGCTAGCAAAGAGAAAATTCCTATCGAACTACAGTATTTCACAAGCTGCAGCTTGGGTTTTTTATGGTTTTGACTGCCAAGACAAGATTTTGGATGCAAAAATAGGAGTGGTGAAAAGCTCAAATACCAATTGAATATTATTACCTGCATTTTCGATGAACCTCCCAGTTCTCTGCATCTTTGACATTCACTATCAGATGCTTCGGGCAAAGAAGATGGCCTGGCGGTTTAATATAGAGATTTTAGTCTTACATACACAGCGAAAAATGCAAATCTTCTATCTAGTATAGTGAAGATAGCAGATCCGCTACTTGGCTAAACTTTCATATGAATATCAAGTCTCCAGTTTGTTTACTTAAGGGTATCTTAGGATCTAGAACGAGCTTATAATAAATGCTAACCTCAACCATATCATGAGAAAACACGGTGAAACTATGGGAAAGTGCTTTTGAAGCAAACTCTCCCCTAGGAAGACTCTGACACTGCGAGCTTATTTCCTTCTCGATGGCTTCCACATCTACACCATCTCCAGCAATTACAAGCACAACCTGACTGTCAGGCCATATGCGCTTCCTGAAATCACCAAAAACAATATAAGGCTTGCGCAAATGACTAGAAGATCAAGCAACACTGACTGGCCTACTACAAATAGAATACTTTGATGAACATGAATTTTTGCGCAGGACAAAGAGAAGATTGAATTTTTCAATATCTTACATGAAGCTCACAGTACCAGCCAAATGAGAAATCCAGAAGTAAAGGTAGCTATAAACACCTGAGACAGTAAATCAGCTGCTATATGAACCGGTCTGGCATGTTTATCAGCAATAACCAGAACTTCAGATGGGCCCGCAAGCATTCTATTGATGCCATCACTTCACTGTTCTGCACTCTGGAAAATAAGAATGTCAGAGGTACGTCTAAGCTTCAAGCGACAATAACAAGAATTGGACATAGATACAGAACATTTGACAAAAAAGTTCGCTATAAGAAGAAAGAGCAGAACTAGAAACGGTAATGGAAGTTCTCAGTGATAAGAACACCTGGAGAACCATTTTTGCAGCTGTGACATATTGATTTGCAGGTCCAAAAATTTTCTCCACCTACAAAATAAATAAGAAAGTGACCATACCGATTAGGCTCTGACAGAGGAACGCCCCGCATAAAACTTTTCACTAAGCTGAAATCCTATAAAACAAATGTAAGTGTTGGAGAACATTAGCACCTTAGGACAAAATGAAGTCCCCCACGCCATGGCTGAAATGGCCAGCATACATGGAAAAGATCAATATTTAGTGTTTCCATCTGAAACTGTATGTCTATGCAAAATAGAAGGATCTATTCTAAATGTAGTGCTTGATAAAGGTTACAGAACCAAATACTATCCCCCGGCTTTAAGAATATGAGTCACACTAGCTTTCTTGGCACAATAAACCACATCCTAGAGAGAGAAAGAAATAACGAGAGATTTTTTAGCCTATAATGTAATGTAATTATGATATGATCCACAAGAGTTGATAAGTAATAACCTTGCAGATGCTGACATCTTTTCCTGGGGGAGTAGCCAGATTAACAATTTTGCATCCTGCAATCCGTGCAGGTTGGTGCAGAACAAACAAAATGTCAACCCCATCTGGTAACCGAAAAATTGAAAGTCACCATACAGCATATAAGTCACTAAATATGGAATTTGACTGTTAACATAAATTAAAAAAAAAAAAAAAAAAGTTTACCACTGCAAGCATGAGTGCTGTTGAAGGTAAAACTGCAGTTCCCCCAGGAACATAAAGACCCACAGAAGTAATGCACCTTGATACTCGCTTGCATCTAACACCCTGACCAAACATTCGAGAAATAAGTGAAAGACGCCCATTTCACTATTGATTCTCCTACTAATTCATGATAGGACTGCGATTTTATATTATAGACTGGACCGAGGTTATGTGAGGAGAACATCCTCTGGAGAACTTAGTCCTTGGATCACCCCTGTGTTTACATGAACGAGGGTCTTCAGGGCTATTTGAATCGTAGATAACTATTCCAATTTTCACTAAAGAGAGAAGAATAAAGAGATAAAAAAAGGGTGAGGGACAGTGAACTTCAGACCAAAATCCATCAGCATTCTTCCAATTGAGAATCCTCGTTTAGTTTGAATTACAATCTCTTGATCTCCAATCATACTGAAAAATGTGGACCAGAAAAGCAAAAACGGAGTGACATTTTACTTACTTTCATGTTCTCAACTTTCACTGCGGGAGCCTTTTGAGCAAAATGAAATGCATGTATGTTATCATACGCAGCGTCAAATGTTTCTTTAACAGCTGGATCAAGCTGCACCCACACCCAAAATAAAGGCTTAGCAACAGTCTTATCTAACTGGAGCAAAACACTGATAACACACTTATTTACTGACAAACGACAATCCAAAATAGATATTTGGCCTACTTGGGAATCAGGAAGATTTCAATGAATTTCTCCTGGGAAACTTTGTCAAACTTCGTGGTATAACTATAAAACGAACAAACAGCCAGATCAAATCGTGAAAACACATACATAGAATTCCAATATAGAAAAGAAAAGCCTTCAGAAACGCAAAATATAACGAAGAATCAAAGAAGAACCAACTATGTAACAGCAGCATCGCCTCTACTGCGTACATCAACGATGGTTTGGACCTATTCCAGTACAATTACCACAAATCAAGCAGGTGGTTAGAAAAAATTTCACACAAAGTAAACTTATGGGAAAATGAAATAAACCTTAATGTACTAAAAATGGAAGAGAGATCAATACGAGGGTGATCCTTAAGGCTATCAACCTCAGTCTTTGACAACTCTGACAACCTATAAGACTTGATTGTACACCTTATAGTGTGTTATTCCTGGGTCCTGTCAAATCAAGAACAACCTAGTTATCTTATTAATGTTAAGAGGCTTATAGAATTCTCATTTCCCAACATCAACAAACTACATGTAACAAATACCCACATTACAAAACAAGTTGGCCATCCACCTTGAACGAAGTATTAAAATTTAGACATTGTTCTATCTCTACCTCTCACTATCTCATGGAAAAGTCAATATCTACATTCTATCTCTATCTCCTCTCTTATTTTTATTACTTGTTCCTTTGGTCAACTGGATTTACCCCACATTCTAAAGAGGACGTTTTCGTTTAATATTCTCAATGGTGTTGTGATATGAGATACAAAACCAAAAGCAATCCTGACATAGGTCAGTCCGAGCCTCAATGAGAGATCTATCTGTCTATTACTCGATAAGGAATTGTGTAGACGTCAGTGCAGATTTTAATTCTTGTATCAATCCTATCAAATGAGCCAAAGACGCTTAAGGCTGAATCAACTGTCATTTAGGAAAGCAAAAGCTGTCAAATGGCTGGGCTGAGTTGCAAGAAGTCAATTTCAAACCTATAGTGATTATAATTACCAGTACCAAGACGCCGCACTTTGGTAATATTAGGTTCAGATGACAACAAAGAGGACACCAGTTTCCACCCGTCCAGATCATGATGCCTAATAATGATTTCTTTAACTAAAAGAACAAAAAAGCTTTTGAAGCAAGTACAGTCAGAAGCTTAATATACATACTTTTCTTGTCAAAAAATAGAGCTCTGCAATAACATCTTCATCTTCAGCTGATACGTTCTCATCAGTTTCCTGCAGAACAAGAAAAAATGGGGTGAGAGGTTTCCAGACTATAGAACAGACAGTCGTGATATGAAGGAATGGATCACATTCTACCCAAGTTTATTCAAAAAGGTCACTTATCAACAACATATACAAAAGGTGAAATGAAAAAATATGCGGGTTTACAAAACTAAGCCTGACTGGGAGTATTAAAATACATCATGTATAATATAATCTACTATATACCCTATCGGAACCACAGCACTATGAAGTTGTAAAAAGAAGAAGCTACTTTAGACTTGACAGACCACTCAACCAGAGAAAGAAAGCCAACACTAAAGAAGGATTATGCCCATTCAGCTCTCACAGTCACTGCACCATTTCCTCAAACACAAATGACTTCTTGTTAAGCCAGGACTTCTTCCTTACCTATCAAATATCAGATATTGAAAACATCTGTTTGTGGGTCTTGCTAGCTTTCCCTTATCTCGGTGAATAGAGAATTGTATCAATTTCAAGTTCCAATTTCGATTTTATGTTTATATTATGCAAGTCAACATAAGACTTGCAGGGATTCAATTGCAACAACACACTAAAGGTAAGAAGGTTCTGGTTGCATGTCAAGCACACATGAAGTGACTCATTGATCTGGGAAGGCCAGCTAAAAGTAAAAGTCGACAAAGAAAGAAGCCAGAATTATGTAATTTGAGAGTCCATAACAAACCACCACGAGTACATTCTATACTTTTTTTCCCTATGTTATACATCTGTAAGCAAGCAAGAAAAGGTTATTTATCCAGAAACATCTACAAAATTATTGTTTCAACTGGTAAGTTGATACTGAAAAACCAAGTGTTTTGTGTGGACATCATTATTTTAACCACACAGTAAGCTGAGATATTAGATAGTAACTAGACATCGACATATCCTTCTTGCTAGTTCAGAACAATGAGAGTTGAAACCATCCACTATCAGCAATGATTAGAGATATACAGTAAATAGAGTTGACACTATCCACTGTAAGTATTGATTGATGATATCAGATAGTGACTAGACATCGTCATATCCATCCTGTGCCCACCTTATAAAAAAGATGTTTTCATCTAACATTCCAAGTAGTGCTATGATATAAGAGATATGAATAGATGTGTTGTGAGCATGGCAATCTAGGAAGAACAGTCTCTGGCATGGACTCTCGGAGAGCTCCACCTATGCAGATTCCGTTTCATGTACCCATCCTAACTGACATTACATATTCACAAATCTATACAACTAAGAGAGTTAAAAACCAAAGGGCAAGTTGTTTTTTTCTCTCTTGAAAAATAAAACTGGTCTCCTCGAAAATTGCCGAATTCATTCATGATGGTGATCAGTGGAAACGGACAGAAGACGAGACTACTCAATGTGCTGACTAGATACTTAATTACTGTAGCAGTAAGTCTATACTGTTACGCACAGTGGGCCATATAAAAGGGCAGTTTGGTTCCCCATGTAAAACACGTAAACTCAGTACCCAATTCAAAGATACGGAAATAATCGTTTGGAACCATTTTATGTGGCCCCAAATTAATTTGGTCCAACAACAGAATGAGAGTTTTATTTGGTCTTTATTTAAGTATCTAAAATATCATTTTTTTCTCTTATTTTCTCTTTTCACCAAGTGATCTTTTTTATCTCTTTATATATTTATCTTTTTTCTTAACATTAATAAATAAAAAAACTTAAAAATCAAATATCTCTCAAAATATAAGTCGAAAATTAATAAATTTTATATATTCGGAAAGATCTCGTCGAGATCTATACAACGAGTACCCATTATACTATGTTTCGAAATTTTAATTTTTTGGATATAATAGTAGTTCATATCCAAAAATGAACACTATTTTAAAAGGTTAACCTTTTAGAACATGGTAGTTCATTCTACTTCTAGCAGTTCATTTAGGAGAATGAACTCAAATATGCTAGCAATTTATTTTGTAGAATGAACTAATAAAAGTACTTCATTAGTAAGAATGAAGTCATAATAGTAGTTCATTATTATAATTCACATTGTAGAATGAACTCGTGATAGATGTGATAATCAAGTATGGTAGTTCATATTGTACAATAAACTTGTAATAGGTGTTCATTATGGTAGTTCATATTATAAAATGAACTCGTAAATGATAGTCCATATTGTAGAATGAACCCGTGATAGGTGTTCATATTGTAGAATGAACTCGTAATAGTAGTTCATTATACCAGTTCATTTTGTAGAATGAACTCGTATGTTACTTAATCATGACAGTTCATTAATGAACTCGTATATGGTTCATTTTATAGTTCTTTTTTAGTCTAAGGATAATGTAAAAATTAAAAGGTCCAAAACATAGCAACAATGATACTAGTTGGAAAGCTCTCGTCGAGGGCTTTCCGAATATATAAAATTTATTATTTTTGGACATGTGGTTCAAAAGATATTTCAGTTTTAAGTTTTTATTTATTTATTTTTATTAAGAGAGAGAAAAAGAGAAAAAAGAGCATTTGTGTTACTATTAAAAAATTATGACATCATTGATGAAGTCATTCTGCGTGAGTGTTGTCCACCCTAGGACCAAACAATAATATTTAGGATCAAATAACAACATACAATATATTTTTAAAAAGGACCAAACAAACAATTGACACATACGAGAAAGTAAAACCGAGAAAGTAAAACGTTTTAAAAACCGACACATGCGAAATATAGGCCACAGCTAATCCACGTGGGTAGGGGTGGGTCCCAACAAACTCATTACTGGAAAGATCATCTGAAGTGATATATATCTCGACGTACCCCTCCCCAGCATCTTATCCCGCAAGAGATAAAAAACAGGGAGTCAGGGACCCACATTCCACTGTTCATATCCCAATGTTGAGAACGCTGCCCAAAACCGTTGGATTGTTAATCGGGACATACTGCGGGAGAAAAGCTCGATCAGTCTATCACCTCCCAAATATCATAACGTTTTCACATCCTATTTTTTGAAATTTGTTTGTGTCTGCCTCACCGTCTCTGCATCAATACAAATTCAGCTGTGCAGTGATGGTCCAGCTCAGGAATTTGAGAAGTTAAGACTCAAATTTTCAACAACGTACCAAAATTCATGTGAACTAAAATTTTAATATTTGAATGTTGGTATATTTCTTGGTAAACTTATACCTCCATTAATAGCCATGCAAATTTAGATTGTAGAGTGATTTTGATTTTTATAACTATCTTTTTTGTTTTTTTGAGCTTGTAATGTTGATTTTTTTGACATTTAAACTGTTCTTGTTACTCGTATATAGAATATCCATGTGTGATGCACGGTACGAACATGAGCAAGAACACTAATCACAACGTCTATATTAGAGGTGTAAATTGGGTTGTGCCAGCACGAGCACAGTCCAACACATCACGCCAAAATTTGAGCACAGCCCAGCCCAGTACGTGACTTAGTTCAGCATGACATAACACGTTAATTTAATGGGACGGGCTGGGTTTGACTAATCGGCACAGTGGCCCAGCACAGCATGTGGAACGGATAAGCACGTGGCATGGCACAACACAGCACATTAAGAAAGCACGTCATAATATGTATAAAATACTACACATTATGGCACAATACATCGTATTTTGTGTATATTTCACAAGAGAACCTTTATTCTAGCCATTTATTGACATTTTATTATCGTCATGTTGACTTATTTTCATAATAACAGATATAATACCTAAATATTTGGAAAACATTTATATTGGAAAATATAAAATAAATGTAGGGCTGCACATGGGACGGGACGGTACGGGTTTTTGCCTAGCTCAGTACCTGTACCTCGTACCTGTACCTGTACCTGTGCAATATGGGACGGGACGGGACCTGTACCTGTTTAACTCGGTACGGGACGGGACGGTACCGGTTCTTTACCCGTAGCGTATGTAAAATTTAAACAAAAAAAAAAAAAAAAAAAAAAATCTTCTAAGTTCTAAGTTCAAATGAAGTTATAAACCACACCAAAAATTCAAAAACCCTAAAATCAAAAACCAAAAAATTACAATTAGTTTCACATCTAAAGAAATCAACAAAAACTAAATAGAAATGAACAAAAACTAATTAGTTTTCAAAAACCCTAACTATTATTAGACGTTATTAGTTGTTGCTCGGTACTACAGGACGGGACGGAACGGGAATAGCCTAGAACCGTTACTTGTACCTATTCTAGGCACGGTACCAGTTTTTGGTACTTGTACCTGTCCCGTCTGACCGCGGTTCCAGGACGGTTCCACGGGACGGGAAGGTTCCTGTGCAGCCCTAAATAAATGCGCCCGGCACAGCACAACACGTCACAACACGTTTATTTTTCTTGCACAGTCCAGCCCAGCACACATTGTAGCACGGCACAGCACAGCACAGCACAGCACGTCACGTCATAATCTCTGGCACAGCACAGCACGGCACATAGCACGCTAAGCACGTGATTTTGCGGGATGTGCTGTGCTGGGCCGGCACGTTTTACACCTCTAGTCTATATTATCTTTTTCTAGGTAAACAAATGATTTTAAAAGATCAACGAATTTTATTGTGCAAATAAATACGAGAACAAGGCATCCTAATAATAGTTTTTGAAGTTTTGCCTAGAAATGACTCTAGCCTCTTTAGTTATTTCATTTCAGCCAATCTTAAGTAACATTGAGATTACACATTCTACCGGCATTCCCACGACTAGGGTGGTTCCAAGTACATTTCGATCCATCAAATATACTATCTAGCTAAATTATGGTAGACTAATTATAAAATTTAAATCAATTTACTGATCAATATTGCATAAATAAAGTAGATTATATCTTTTAAGTCTCAGTTTTGTTGGGTATGTAAAAAGCCGTCATGTTTCAACACTACAAAACCTACCGACTAAATAAGGGTAGCTGGTATTTAGATTTTGCAGAATAACGACTTTGACAAACATATAACACAAATACAAAAGTCGTCATTATGAAAATCCAAATAATGACGACCCTTGTTTAGTTGGCATGTCACCAATTTATTACCATGCCGACCAATGGGGCATTTTCATACCATTCTATATATGCAAAATCTCATATAGTCGTCATGTTATGCAATTCGATAACATGGCGACATTTGGTAATATTTAGTCGGCAGTGTTTGAACAAAACAACATGACGACATTTTATGTCACTACTCGAATTCGTCATTATGTTTGATTATACGATCATGACGACTAAGACTAGTTGGCATGTTGTTATGTAGTCGAGCATGACGAATTTTCATGACCTGAGTTCTGAATCTCTGAATTCCTTCTTTCATTTAAAGAATTAAACTAGTAAAACCATGTTCAATTCGATTTTGAGAAGTGTTTGACTAAAGTAATTCATTTTCGTCACAGAATTTTCAAAAACTAAATAAATTTCAAAAAAATTTCTTACACGATTCATAAGTTGAATCCAACAAAAACAATAATCAAAATGTTTACTTAAGAAATTTAATCTAACAATATCAACATAACTAATTCAATATATTAGTGTTAACTAATCAGGGCAGATTTGGTATTATGAAATATATATGACTAAGGGGTTTTATATTTTACTTCCTAACGAGCCTAGTTTGTTTTATTACCTATACCCCAATTAGTATACCTCAATCCGGCAGGTATTTTTATATTAGTTTTTCCTTGTTTTTTTTAATCTAGATGAGTGTTATCTTTATAGACGAATTGGATCTACTTGTTCAATGTCTAAAACCTTCTATATTTATGTAATAGGTTGGATGTCTAGGAAGTTATCCATTAATGTAATTTTGTAAGGATCTAGTGTTATACATGATAATAAGTCTGTTGAACATCCAATACAATTTCCGGAAAATCTTTTCTATAGTTAAGATGCTACTGAATCATTCGAAGAAAGTGTGAGAATTTTAAATCTGGAGAGGTCGAATAATTACATTGGAATATGACCTTGCAGCTTATTGATACTATATCAAGGGTCTCCAATAGAGAAGATGATCCATTAGAGAACTTGTCAAGACTACCACTAATTTGATTCATTATAAGTTGTACGTAGCTTCTGTAGTGAATGCAGAGTAAACAAAGCAGTTGGAATTTTCTCTTTGGGAAAGTTGTTTCTCAAATTAAGATTAACTAGTTTCGGAAGTTTAATGCACTCAGAAGGAATATGTCCTATTGTTTGATTATAGGAAAGGTTTATATCTATGAGACTTTTAGACCAACTAACTGACGAGGTTATACAAAATAAAATCGTTTATAAAAATGTATAAATATTGAAGTTGATTAAGGTTTGAAATTGAAGTGGGATTTGATCTACTAAAGCTATAACTTTTAAACTCTAAGTGAGATAAAAATGTAAGATTGGCAGTTCTCCTGCGAAGCTTGTTTCCAACAATACTAATTCTTGTAGCAATTAATCATCATAACCTTGAAGGAGCATATTATCTGCATATATAAACTTCAAAGTATTTGTAGCTGAAGAACTTTCTTAGGGAATTTCACATGCAACCTCTAAGAACTAAGATACAAGGAAGTCAAGCTGAGGAATTCACTAAAGAACTCTGGTAGCAGAGATATTTGTCTGGTTAAGTCAAAGTTCATGGAGCAACTGAAGTTGTAAAAGAGATTTATCAAAAGGTTCTGAAAGATAATAATCATACATATTCAACACTTGCAATTTAGGTAATGAACTCAATACCGCTTTACACCACTTGTCATTATATATCTACGTCATCTAAGGAGAGTACACTAAGTTCTTTCAAATTACGAGTTAGGACACCAAGATGTGAATTTCTAAATGTAAATGGAGTACTACACGGTTGAAAAGTGGAACGATCAAATGTTACCAACCTTCTCATCCGTAAAAGCTCAATCGTAATTTTCTCACTAAAACCTGAGATCAAGATTAAGATAAGTTAAGTCTGCGAGCCTACCGAAACCCGAAGAAATTGTTGGAAACAGAAGCTGTTGAACGCCATACACAAGCCCTTACAATGATGAAGTTTGAATAAACTACTAAAGCTATTTAGTCCACCATGAATGAACTCATTATTCATTACTTAGGTCCGAACTAATAATGTGACTATCTTTGTCACAAGCAATACTATCCCGGAAGAACCACAATCATCATTCAAACTACAAGATCAACGTTTCAACGAAATATATACAATCGATGCTGATGAATGACCTAAGGAAATAAAACTTTGGTTCATTAGGAATAACACAGGCTTTTTATCATTCAAATATTGCATATGGATCCAGATATCAGTGCAAGTTTCTAAAAACAAAAATGACTAAAAAATAAAGAAAACATGTGTAGAATATTTTATCCATTTTGTAAATATATGAATATTAATATGCTTTAAAAAGAAAAGAAAACAGGTAAAAGTGTAAGTCTAGTCTTTGTGTAAATAAGTCAAGATCGGTTGGCCATAGTCATTGCAAATAGTCAGTGCTAGTTAGTTACTAACGTTTTTTTGTTGTTGACACAATCTTAGTTTCCCTTGTTTAAGATTGTATCCTGGTTTACAAGTTAGGGTAGATTAAATAATATATAGTTTGCATTGAAACTACTATAGTTCGTTGGAATCATATGATTTTTATTTTAAATAAATTTACTATGATAATCAAATAAAAATACCGTACATACCCCTGCATATAAAAATAAAGATTAAAAAATAAGTGTAGTTTTTTTTTATTTAATTGCACCCTAGAGTAAAACCTTAATAACAACTTATATCAAACGGTCGTTTTTCTTCTTTCAATGATAATATATCTTTCCTGGCTTACACTTGCATACGTGATTAGATGAATAAGAAGATATAGTTAGAGAAGATTTGAGTATACTTAAGTTGTTAATTTAAACGTGATTCAAAATGATACAGTAGATGGGGAATAACGATTTGCTGGTTTTTGGGAAAGTGAAGAGACGACCGTGCGGAAGAGACTCCTCAACCGAGAAAACTGCTTAACCTCAAACAGATGCACTGCACGGGAGTGCTTTTAAGTTCGAGAGTTCAATCTGTAGGACTCCGTCCTAAACCAAGTCAATGGCCGTTCCAGAGTCAATTCGGTCACAAAGAGGGAGATGGGTTAATCCGTAGGAGGGAAGCTGAGAATTGTGTGGGATCAATGATGATCAAGGATTGTGGATGTGTTGAAGGTTTCTGCAAGTTTGTATAACTAAGTTTCGAATGATTGAGAGAGTGTTGCTCACACGATGATTCTTGGTTAGACGATGGATTGTCTGTTCAATATCTCGTGGATTTTCTGTGTGTTCAATTATGGATTCAGAGACTTATTTATATTGTCAAAATAGTGAACACATTGATCCCATTAAGTGTGACGGTTTCTTGAGTGAAAGAGTGGAAAAGTGGGAAATCGTGGTGAAACCAGTTCCAGGCCGTGTGGAGACTTGGTTAACCGTCCACCCACTACTTTGCTAACTCCTTTAACCGTTTGCACGACTTACTCACATTTCTCATCGTGGATGAAAACACGTGTCGTAGGCTGCCAGACCAAAACCCTAAGTAATATCCCCCCATGTGACGTGGTTGATGTCTCACGAACGTGGAGTCTGCAAAGCAGCCGTGTATTTGATCAGTCAGTCGTTGACTTGATTAGACAGTGAGTATAAGGTTTGTTAAATTGAGCATGAGTGACGAATGCTCAGTGATTCATGGATTTAACATCACAGACGTATAGTTCTTGAATGATGTTGATATTGCTCGTCCGAGCAAATATTGCAAATTCAATGAATTGTTTAATATTGAGTTAGATCTGAGCAAGTATTGCTCAATTCGATAAATTACTGAATATTGATAGTTGGATCAATATTCAAGCAACTGAGCAAGTATTGCTCAATTCGATAAATTGCTGAATATTGATAGTTGGATCAATATTCGAGCAACTGAGCAAGTATTGCTACATTCGATGAATTATTGGTAATGTGACCCAATAAAATATTAATTAAAATATTGGTAGTCTACCAAATATTATATAATTAATCTGGATGTCGATTACTAGATCAACATAAAATTATTAGTGTTTGAACTTGCTCAAAATTATGATTTGTGGAGCGTTTGTTCGAAACCCTAACTTTTGATCAATTGTTCGTCAATTGATGAATTGCTGAAAATAGGTCATGAGTGAGGGAGGGACCGACCACATGGGATGATGGACGACCATGTAGTGCCCAAGTGCTCGAGTGAGCGTGCACTATGTTCCTTAGTTGACTGGTTGGTGAAAGAATGATCAAATGCTGGTGTTGATCATTTATTAGAATAATGCTCGTGCGAGCGTTAGGTGATAAAACCTAATTATGGAGAAGTGAGGGACCGACCAAGAGGGCATGAGACCGGCCCTTGGTGGTTGTGGGACCATATGATGTCCGTTTGAGGAAATTCCAAGTTGGTTGGAAAGAGTTTGGACCCAATATGAGCAATTGAGCAAATTAGGTCAAAATTATAATGATGTGTGGGACCGGCTCCTTGCAAGCCTTAGGGCCGGCCTTGGTCGGTCAAGGAAGCATGCTCGTGTCTCCATAATGTTCGTGTCTCAGTCCTGAGAGTTTTGGTATTTTCTGGTATGCGTTTGAGCAATATTTTGGATTTTCAGAAGAGTTTGATCTTTGACTGAAATTCTTGATTTTTGCTCGAATGAGCAAGTAGAACTTTGCTCGTTTGATCAAAATTTTGAGAATATTAAAATAATAATATTTTAATATTTGACGTGAGTAGCCTAGTCGGTCACGTGACCATTTGACTTTTTGGATTTTTCATGGTTTGAGCAATATTTGAGAAAATATGAAGAAACCATGATTTTTGCTCAAACGGAGGAGTTTCATGAGATGAGGGAAATAATAATTATGAACACAAGGGATTGCAAGGTGTGGGACCGGCCATGGATAGGGCATGGCCGGCCGGCCAGGAAGCCCGGTCCCACGACACCTTCCCTATTTTTATTATTTTTCATGAAACCGTGAAAATATGGAGAAATCGTGAGTTTTGCTCAAACAAGGAAAGTTGCTTGAATGAAGGAGTTTTCATGAGTTCATGAAAATAAATAAAATAAGAAAAATAAAGGAAGAGGGCGTGGGGGACCGTCCACGACGGCATGGTCGGCCGACCTGTGGGCCCGGTCCCTAGGCGCCTCTTTTCAATTCTTGTATTATTATTTTCTCTCTTCTGTTTTGTGTAGGATTCCTTGTTTGTCCATATTTTCGAATGCTCGTTCGTGCATTTGGGTGCTCGTTTGTGCATCATTGTTGAGTACACTTGAACCATTTTATTGGGGCTTACTCGGTGATAGTCCAGATGCCCGATTATTGGATATTTATTACTTATTCATGAAATTCAGCGGAGAATGACTCATGAAACGAAGTAATAAATGAATTGTGTATCTACTACTAATCCATGAATCCAGTCGGGGAATTCAAGGAACGGAGTAATGAGATAAGATGGTTATCTATTACTAATCCATGGAATCATCCGGGGATAGCCATGGAACGGAGTAATGAGATATAATAGATTATTTTCTAGGAATTCAGTGGCGAATGTCATGGTAGAATTAATCAATTATAGAATCGAGATATGAGATAGTTGAAGAATCATACTCGTTCTGAAAGGTGCATAGTCAGGGAACAACGTGTAGCGTTTTTGACGTCCTGAAGGCGTTTAGCCCCCTCAACAAACAATTATGTAGGAGAGCCTCCTGAATCTATACACGGTCTCTCTACATAGTCAGGGAACAGCGAGTGTCGCCGACGTCCTGAAGGCGTTAATCCATCTCAACAAACAATTATGTAGGAGGACCGCCCAATCGTTCTTCTATGTAGAGGTGGGTCTCTCTATGTAGTCAGGGAACAACGAGTATCGCCGACGTCCTGAAGGCGTTAAGCCCTCCGACAAACAATTATGCCCAGAGGACCGCTCAATCATGTTATTCTACATAGAGGTCATGATGAAATGTGTAGCATCGAACGCTCAGCTAGTGGGAGGCCTTTCGAGAAACATATTCATCATGGCTCTGAGAGGAACTCGATCAGAGATCGTGAAACGGTTCACGGATCGTAAAATATGAATCGTCACATGAGTTCCTGAAGACGGGTCAGAAACATGCAGTATCATGATTTTACGATTTTAACCTTTGTCGAAAATCCACCATCAACAGATACACAAGTATTGCAAGCTTTGATCCGATTTTTTATTTTACTAGTATGTAACCCATGCTACGCACCGTGGAAAGTTGGAATTTATGATTTGGTGTAGCGGGGCTTCTCCCCGCTCCCATTGCCCATATGCATTAGAACTTCTTTAATTTTTAATAGATAGGAAAGTTTGATTTCCTTGGTAATCAAACTATGTTATACGACTAAAATATTAAGATATAACTACTCTATATGCCCTTTATAATGGAAATTAAAAGCATCAACAAAGTATTCTTTTATTGCAAGTCATAGCAAAAAAATTGTTTAAAGTGTTACCAAGCGGGAAAAATTTCCAAATGTGGTGGTTTATCAATCATCATTCATACCAAAAAAAAAACTTTATTTATACTCGGTGTGTACAAGTTTTTACCGAAGGTATCTGTTCATTGAAACGGGGCATCATCTCACACCCGTAAATGAGGTATAATTACCATCTAATATATTAACAATTACAACAAAATCCTTGCCTTCTTCACCCATCTCGACCAACAGTGGCATGTCATTATCGCTCTTTATCCTTTTGTATTTCATTTCTATTGTTTACTGGGTCTTTCTTAGATAGTATCTGGTGTAAGGAATAGATATTGCATCTGTACTTTTGTTTTTTTTATAGAGAACGCCTCTTAGTGATTTGAATGAATCCTTGTTTTTCACTTGTGTTTATATCCCACACAGTATTTATGTCTATTATTTGTGTCTGAATTTTGTGTCATTGAATCCCATTATATTGTTATCTAAAACAGAAAGCATCGACAAAGTATTCTTATATTTTTATTACTCATATCACCCCATCGTATTCTATATAATCACTTAGTTGTGTGGTCAAATCTCACATAGAGTTGGTCTCATGAAAATTTCATTGTGACTTTCAATTGAAACATCTGCGAGTGTCGGTTCCATTTTCCTTTCGCTTCATTTGGCTTCTTAGAGGGCCCCTCAAGATTCTAACACCATTTGTAGAAAAGAATCATTCATATAGATATCCTAACTATCATATATACGCTATCATATGGAGCTTATAAAAACAATATTGTTATTGTATTGTTTGATATTACCTATTAAATCTTTTTATATCTCTAAATAAGGAAAAATTCGGTAGTGTGAATTTGTATCTTGGTGTTTGTTGATCCTTTTTAGGCATATGAGTTATGTCTGTGAGTGCATGCACCAAGAATTTTTTTGTACCAAGTACCGGTCGAGAATCTCTACGGGATGACTTTTGCTTAAAAGGTTGGATTCAAATGATTTTCTTATCCTTGTTTTTATCCTTGAAGTACAAAATATCTTTCAGTTTACTTAGCGTGCATTTATTGTTGTTATGTTATGCTAATATTATTAATACATTATTCTACTTAGCTATGAAATAATAAGAATAGTGTCCAAATTGTACACTTATCCCGTCTTATTGTTAATTAACTTCATTCCATGTTTCTCCATTTGAACTAAAACTGGTCTTAAGCATTCATATTCCTTCTCCTATCAATGTGAATATGTGATTTGCTGGGTTTTTTTATTTATTATTATTATTATTGGTCATCCATCTCCTAAAAGCATTAACATGTACTTAGAGATACATAATTAAGTTCACTTCACTCTATCCAACTGAACAATGTACGACTTCCCGTTCTTTTCGATACACTGATAACTTTATATTTCAGCAAGGCCCCAATGATGAAGTCCTGAAACACTGTACACAGAGAACCTGTTGTTTACTAATCGCGTATGTTTTAACCTTTGCCCCTCAACACCAACAACACCCAAAGACTAAAATCCTCAAAGGGTCAAGTGCAATTAATATACATATCTATAAATTATCTCACATTTAGATTTAAATGATGTACATCAAGAAAATAACTTGTTTTCCTTTCCTGGAGTTTAAGTTATCTTAATTCAACAATAACTACATCTTTAACTCCTAAAGAAAGATATTGTTGAATTATAGAAAATAGGAAAGTTCAATAGAGACATAATAATCGTCAACTAAAACACATTCGATATTTTTGATTGTATTAGTGAGAAGCTGCAAAATAGAACCAAGTTCATAAGTGAAGTCGAAAATTCTCATAGCTCTTCCCAAGATCACCACTTTCTCTTACTCCAAAAACATATTAGTTCAAAATGAAATACAAAATGCCTTAATTTTATCGTATATGAACTTAATTTTATTGTAAAAACAAAATACGGGGTTATTGGAATATGGTAAAATAGGACCGGCAACAACAGTGAACCACATCAACATCTCTATAAACAGGTGACAACTAACTGCTAATCAAAAAATACATGTTATCTAATACCCCTCCCTAACTCGTTGAATCAACAATTGTTTTATGCTTCATTGTACCAATCTTATTCCAACTGGAGTTATTTTTTCTGAAGTTTCCTGCTAAGGATCATCTACTGCATATACAAAATGATGTATGCTTCTTATTCATTGCATGCACAACATAATAAGATGTCATAAGGATATTACAAAGAAGATATATAGTTTTCTAATTTGTGGAGACCCATAAATATTGATTTCTTTTTATCTTCTTCTTCTACACTAACGGTCTTGAAGTTCCTTTTTCCATTTAAATGCATCTTCTGGAAGTGGTTTCCAGTGTATTACAACTGATTGTTTCTCTCCATTATATTTGTTGGACAACTTGGAAATGCATGACACAAATGCGTACATAAATTTACATATTTTGTTAAACACTTTGATTTAAAGAAAGAATCTCAAGCTCGAATAAAGTACCTTTTGTGCGTATTTAATGCTCACAAAGTACGTGCATTTGAAATGGTGTAATGACTTGGCATGTGTATGAACACCGGAGAACAGAATCGTGAAACCGCCATTCAGGATAAAAGTTCAATTGATTAACCTTCCTGTATATATACCTGTGTTACGGCGACACACACAAAAATTGATCCGTGTCAACACGCGTGTTTGACACGTCGGACACGGCTCAATTATCAAGAATAAAATAGAATAGACTCAATTATTAAGAATAGAATAGAATATTTAATAAAATTAGAAAATACCTTATTTATAGATTTATAAGACAGAAATGACCTGTATCGCATTGATGTGGTTAAAATGTCTTTTAAATCATGTAATAGATTTACAGCATAACACAGCAATTCCCAGCACAACATAACATAAAAACGCTTTTCTAAAACCATGCATACTCTATAATCCCAATACAAAGGAAAACAAAAGATATATAAATTAAAATACTAACTGAACTATACTGTTTATACCTGATTAAATTTGTTTAGTACAAAAGCCTAACCATTCCAAAAAGCTTACTTCACCATGGTAGTAAATCTTGAGATATATGGTGTCTAGGAGGCAAACTGATGTCCACAAATTGATCAAGGCCAGCATTATGCATGAGTTCATATGTGTAGGTGTAGCCAGGAGTCCAAGACGCATCAGAACAGAACCAAGATGCACCCCTAGATTTTATGTTCAAGGTTAGCTATCAATCTAACTACTTCATTGATCTAATGCATTGTTGTATCTTCTTCACAATGTCAAAACTACTTCTTTTTTTCTTCTTTTTTTTTGCATCTGCGACTAACCTATAAAGTGGCATTTTTCTCTTAGTTGAAAAATGTCAAAACTATTTAAAAAAATCTCATTTGGCATTAGGCATGAATTCAGGTGTATGCGTAACCAAGATGCATTTGGACGGAAACCAAGACACGTCCCAAGAATTTATGCTCAAGTCGAGCTACTAATCTAACTTCATTAAGAAGCTTTCATCACCTAGATCTGTGCATTTCCGTATCCCTCTCCCTAATAAAATTTTTTTCTCATTTGCGATCGTTAAAAAAATGCACGAAATTTGGGTATTAGGTCGACTGTTCAATAAGCAAATGACAAAAAATCGCAATCAAATCAAAGTCGTCGTACAAAAATGAAGTAACAGTAAATTAGCATGCAGGTGTAAAAACTGACCTACCAAAGAGGGATGTGTCGAACTGCAAAGTCGATGTAATCGTTAACAGGCTGACCAGATTAAATCATGAATCCATCTTTGATCTTCATTTACTTGCATGCGCTGGCCTAAGATTTCCACTCAGTCACCTGCTCAACCATTAGAAATTTGAAGTTTGGTATCTTATAAGAAAAGCAATAAACATCATGAGTCACATGACCCATAAATTATACCTCTCAACCCTTGGCACCACTTTCCATGACGAAGCTAAGCACACCATAGCAAGCCAAAAACACCGAAATTTTGTTAGCCATATAATAAACTTTTTTGACCCAGAAATAAAACCCTATTGAACAATAATGCAAGAAAAAAAATCATAAACATAGAAAAGATATTTGCCAACGAAAAATGGAATTAAAGGCAACATGAATAAAGCTCGAACAACCTGGTCCAGTTGGCAGATAACTCCAGAAATATCTCTTGAATAGCTTGGTCCAATACCAAATCTTTGGATTAATTGGCTGATCTATCCAAACATCGAACGATACCCCAAAAATAGATATGTTAAAACTCAGTGTTAAAAGACATGCAAACGTTCGCATTAAAAAAAAAATCTCAGAAAACTTGAGACCATAAGTGGAAATAGAAATCAATCATTTCCAGTTTCGAAATCATTGATCAACAAACACACCGCACATATCCCAGACGACAAAGTATGATATCAAAATTCTAAAAATCATTCCAAGTGTACCCAGTTAATAAATATAATTGCGTTAGAGTATATATATGGTAATGAAGTTAACCTTACCATCTTGATGGATATCCTTCTAAAATTAAAGTCGCCTGATATGATATACAATCTATTGGAGAACAAAAAAATACTTATACCGCATAAAGAATATATAGTGCACTTACACACAAAAAGAAAACAGAAAAGAAAAGACAATCACGAATGTAGTTCATCAAAAGATAACTGCCACTTACTGCAGTATGAGCTTAAATTAGCAGAATCTACGAAATGCCTGCTTACTAACATAAGTAAATAATAACTGCGCCATCGACGTTTAAGATATGCTTGTGGACCAGTCCACATTTTGAATAGTTGTTAAAATCCCATATCCTATGTGTGGATTGACACTAATCCATCCATTTACCCTGCGACAGCTTTTTTCTCAACTGCATACTGGTATTTTTCATCTAGATGTTCAAAAGTATCAACATGATTTCCTAATGAGCGTCGTGTTGTATGGATTTTGTCTAAAAAATGTTACTAGGAGGGGCTCTCCCCATTAAGCAGTTATTGAGGCAGTATATCAATAAATTCTATAATATATACAATAATTTGTGTATACCCTGGTGGTGCGGTACTTTTTTTTTTACCACTACTACCTTGAAGACAATCTTATAACGCGGGCATCCGTCCCTTGTATATATTATGATCATGTGGCGAAACCTAGCAATTATAACGTGCAAAGAGTGAATGAGCTGACTCAACAAAGAAATCAACCAACTGGAGAAAATGACAACAACGAAAAAAATAATATAGCAAGTGCATGATAGAACTGTAAAATTTCTACCATATTCCAAACTTTCCAAACTAAACTAATGAAGTGGATATCCAGTAAGAGGGGGAAAAACCAACGTAGAATATTCTATCAAATATAGTCACTGAAGTTGGGAGGTTTCAAATTACAAATGAATACAACAAAATACCATTATGCCTCTCCCTGCTGAACTACGATCAAGACCTGCAAACCTCTGAGAAAATTCAAGATGTATCTATTACATTTCTACAGTTGAGACCAATTAGAATGTCATTTGTGGGAGCGAACCCACATCTACATGGTTGTGAACCATGTGCTCTACCAGTTGAGCCAGGAAAACATAACATTGCATATTAATAACTTGTATCAAGCAAACGAATTTCAGCTTGGAGGCTACTCGTTATTACGATGACTAAACTACTCTTACGATAGGACAATTTTGTTACTGTTTGAATGGATAGAAACCATGAACCATGTTTTGCTTGAATACTTTCAATGAAGATTACAACCCTCTATCTTACCTACAACTGCAAACCTTAGATCAATACGCGGGCCTCCTGGCACCACAGTAATAAGTAAAAAAAAAAAAAGCATTTGCAACATGAGCAGCAAGGTTAATATAAACATTAAACTGGTAACACCACAATAATAAGTTAAAAAATAATCCAAAGAGCATTTGCAACATGAAGAACATAAATAAATACATATTTACAAAATCTGGTAACAGTCCACCTGCCCTGTGCACAACCAATTGCCCAAGGTGCCAAGAATATTGAGGGTGTTGCATGTTATCCTCAAAAATCATTGAGAGATCAGTGTAATTCTCTAATGTTACTGCAATTATCTATTACAAAATGAAAACAAAAAATTGTTTTACAAAATCGAACATTCTGATGAGATATCCTTTATAGATTAATAAAAAAATAAAATAAAACTTGTTTTTAGTGCTTTCTATTTCATAAATATTTTGGCTTAGCATCCTCTTTAGTTCGCTCTGCTCCCCCACGCAAGCAATTTCGAACCACCTCGAGCTGCTAAATGAAGTGGCATTATCCATGGAAGCCTGTTAAATGAAGTGGTTTTTACTTTGTTCAATTAGTCGAATTTGTATTTTGCAGTAACCGAAAGTTAAGAAAATGTGCACACATAAGGCTACTCAGATGAGCCATTGAGGCTACGATTGATCGACATTACAATCAAGGTTTGTTTTACCTATTAAAAAAACACATGATCAATACAGAAAATCGCTTCGTAAATGGACTGTTTATTTTTATTAAGAAGATTACATGTATTAATTAAGATTCATACACGTCCTAGTACTTTAAAGACACATGTTCCAAAAGCACGGTATTTCAATGAAAGTCAATCTAAAACAATTAACCAAATAAACTGGAATTGAGAAGAAAAATTAGAAATTCAAGACCAAAATAAAACAATGAATAAAACCATTACCTACAAATCTAAGACAAAAGTGAAACGGAAAAAGCATAAATCATGACGAAAATCAAATAAAACAGAAGAAAATTGTAAACGAATAGATATGGCTATAGAAATTGTACAACATCTTACACCGTTCGTATCAAATTTTTCTCTCAGTTGTACAAAAACCATGAGCACCTCGAAGCATCTATTGATGGTATAGAAATTGAAAGAAACTACTGGCACAATCACTGTAAATCAAAGTCTAAAACAGAAACTTCGAAGTCAAATATAGAGTCAGATAATCATCATACTAAACTAATTAGGAAGAAAAAAATAAATTGGATTAACCAAACATATAAATTAAAAATCAAAACAAAATTCCACAAAAAAGAAGAGGACAGAAGTTACCTTGTTATAGATCGAAGCAGCGATGTCAATGACTTTTCATATTTGTTCTTCTCAACCAAACATAAAATCTAAATACATTGATCACAACGAAGAAGGCAACAGGATTGCAGAAAGAAAAATAGAGAAGATGCAAATATTAGGGTTGAGTTTTGTCTTTGTGCTGCAAGAAATTCGAAAGAACAAAAAGAAGTTTAGGGCTAAGAGATTCACATTTATTCCCCTACATATAATGTTTGTCAATGGTCCGTATATATCAACTCTACGGAACGCATCTCATATATCGTATAACAAAGAAATTCACCATATAAATGGTTACTCAAGAACATATGTTAAGAAACAATTCTGAAACTTCCAAAATTAGCTATATACTAATGTTAAAAATTTAAGGAAACTTGCAAAATAGTTTGTTTGAAATTTGTTGCCTAAATTTGGAATGAAATCATCGGTGTTCAAAAAATGATACCATATTTAATACGAATGGTAAATATTTACGGAAGTCTAGAAATTTTGGATTTTCCCTTCAAAATTCTTGGATTTGTTTCTTAAATTAGATTTAACATAATGGTAAGCACCTAGGTCGGCTATCTGAGTTGCAGTCAATCTGAAGGCCCGTATTTTATGAAAATCATGTAAAGGCGGTGTAAGAAAATCCAAATCCTACCGACCAATATGGAGCAT
This sequence comes from Papaver atlanticum, assembly GCA_023531105.1. NCBI lineage: Eukaryota > Viridiplantae > Streptophyta > Magnoliopsida > Ranunculales > Papaveraceae > Papaver > Papaver atlanticum. The sequence continues at coordinate 546,375 of JAJJMB010012638.1, forward strand.
CGGATCGAAACAATCCCATTAAAAATAAACGGCCACGAAATGTAAGGAGGTAACTTGTTTTTCAGCCAATCAGGAGCGAGGGTTCCGTTGACCGACCAATATGAGAAGAGGTTAGCGCAACACTCAACGTGGAGTGAGAGATGTGATTGGGTGTTTAGGTTGTTGATTTTATTTTATTTTATTGGATTATAAAAATAGTTATACATAGAAATTAAATCGGAAAAAAATATGGGAATTAGATACTATTTCCAAATATTGTCTGCTATTATGAGAACCAACCTGCTTCCTGATCAAGAAAAAAAATAAAAAAAAAATGCTTGTAGCTGGTTCCATTTGCTTGATTTTTCTTTTGATAAGTCAAAATGAGTCTGTTTATAAAAAACAGTTCGCCATTAACTTGATATTTGGTATGATCAGGGAAAATACAAAAAGAGTGCACAATTTCGTGGAAGCAAAAGTAAATTGCAATAAACTGACAATAATATGATTGCTTTTTAATGAATATAGAGTTTATCGAAAAATATATAATCCAACAAATTATCATGTTGTCCTTTTTCTTGTTCATTTATTTTTTGGGTCTAATATATGATGCATCTGAGCATGTTTGAAGTACTTATTTTTTTTCCTTTTTTTTTTTAAAGTTCTTTCAGCCTCGTACTCTAGGCTTTGTCTTTGGCTTTGTAGCTCTCTTTTTATCTTTTAATAATATTTTGACCTTAGCAAATGAGCATTCATGTAAAGGTTTTTCTAGAACGCTGTTTTGGGGACTAGCCCAAAACAGTGGGGGACTACTCTTAAAGTTTTGAGGTGGATATTTGAAGTATTTTTGGGTCACCCCTTATCTAATATTTTTTTTAATACCAAATTTACCCTTGGTAATTAAATTAGTTAGATTAGTTAGTGTTAGTGTAATGATTAATTAGTGATTAGTTAGTGATTAGTGAGTTATTAATAGGATAGTTTTGTTAGAATGAGATGAAGAAGAAGGAGAAGAAGAAGAAGAAAAGATGAAGAAAAATAGGGAAGAACCCAAAAAAAATTATTTTGAGTTTAGTAAATATGATATGAGTGATTCATGTGATGATACCTCCTCCTCAGAATCAGAACCTCCTTCATCTCCTAAACTATTTGTCAATACTTCTAACGATCCGGGTATGAGTTATTTCTTAGATGATGAATGCTTTTTTCCCCAAACTCAAGCTAACGACCCAAATGATGAATTTTATCAGCCACAACCAGAATATGAAGTTATGGTTACTCAGGTATGTCTCAAATTTAGTTAATGTAGCTTGAATTGTGGAAAAAATAGGCCAAATCAAAAATTTCAGGAAGAAATTTCGGCTAGGTGATAGTAGTTCGGTTAGCAATTCTGCCAAAAAGTTAGCCGAACTCTCCTATATGTGCAGTTCGGTTACTCATTTCAGCATACGCAGGTAACCGAACTCTATAGTTCGGTTTAGTCGATTGTATTAATTATGTTGCCGAACTATAGTTTTGAAATATCCAAAGAACAAGTTCGGCAAGATCGCAAATGTTTTTTCATAACCGAACTTTTTGTTCGGCAGGATCGCATATTATGTTTACATTGCCGAAAATATAAGTATTTCTTATTTTTAGTTGGTATTGACGTTGTGCTATTACTCGTAGGTTGCATCTGATCCAATAGAACCAATGGAAAATCAACCTACCCCTGTTGATATTTTGTACGATGACACGTCCCATCACTACATGAATGACTTGGTATTCAAAAGTCCTTTAGAGGCAAAGATTTGGGCTACACAACATGCACTAAAAGACATGTGCGTATTAGTATTGAATGGGAGAGAGACCAAAACCCGCTTTGAAATGGTTTGTGAGAGAAGCGGTGATCCCGATAAAAGCCACAAGAGGAAGGGTTATGTTTATAAAGGAAATACAAATAGGAAGAACAAAACTTTCTCAAAGAAGATTAAATGCCCATTCAAGCTTGCATTTAATTACAACAAAGAATTGGGTGGATGGGTTCTCTACAAGGTTATGGAAGGTTGTCATAACCACCCTCGTCCGGAGCATCTTGAAGGACATTTCATGGCGGCCAAGCTAACTCCTGAAGAGATGGACAAGGTAGCTAAAATGAGGAAAATGGATCTTTCACCGATTCAAATGCTCCAAATACTAAAGGAGGATAACAAGGATAACCACTCATCTTTGTCCACCATTTATAATGCAATAGTGACAATTAGAAAGAAGGAATGGAGAGATAGACAAGTGATGCAACAATTGTTTTTTTTTGGCCAAAGAGAAAGACTACGCGGTTCAAAAGGATGTGGATTCGGACGGAGAGATAACACAACTCTTCATTGCGCATCCAACGAGTGTTCAATTGGCTCAATGCTTTCATAAAGTTCTCATAATGGATTGTACTTATAAGACGAACAAGTACGAGATGCCATTGTTGAATATTGTTGGGCGTACTTCGACGCAGTCACCGTTTACCGTGGCGTTTTGTTTTTTAAGAGACGAGCAAGAACCTAGTTACATTTGGGCACTACAACAAGTTAAGGCAATCTTCCGAGGTGATGATATTCCCAGGGTTATAGTGACCGACAATGAAGTCGCATTGATGAATGCAATAGAGGTAGTGTTTCCATTAGCACACAATATGCTTTGTACATTCCATATATGGTGTAATTTGATCAATAGGTGCAAGCCAATAATTTGTCCACCCAAGAAAAAAGGATATGAAGAGATTAAGATGCTACCGGAACATGAACGAGCGGATGCAAAAGAGGAAGTTGAAAAACAATACGCTCTAAATTACGCTAAGTGGGTTGCTTTCAACAGTGAATGGGAATCATTGTGTTGGTCTCTTACCGAGGAAGAGTATCATCTAAATCTTGCGGAGTTTATCGGCCATTGGGATACTCCCGGTGTTGTATCGTATGTTCTTCGCCAATGGTTGGAACCACACAAAGAGAGGTTCGTTAATGCCTATACCAACCAATATAAACACTTGGGAAATCAAGCGACAAGTTTAGTAGAGTCGGCTCACCATCGGTTGAAGAAGAATCTCTTTGGATGTGTTGATAATTTCGTAACCGTGTGGAATGCTATGGATAATTACTTCAAGCGCGACATTGATAGAATTAAAGAGAAATTCCAAAAAAGTCGTATATTCAAAATGACCGGAAAATACGTCGACCACCCATTGTTCAAGGGAATCCATTACAACGTATCTCGCCAATGTATGAAGTTGTTGATCATAGAAGTCGAGTTGATTGATAAGTGGGAAACCAAGAGGGATGAGGTGTGTGTATGTAACATGAGTTTGCCGAACTCATGTTATATATGAGTCTTCAGAGAAAGTTTCGGCTACCATTGATATAATACTTGCCTAACCGAACTTTATAGTTCGATTACAAGCTAGAAATTTAGAAAACTGAACTTTTAACCTGAAGCCTCAGGGGAGTTTTCGGCAACCAGTTTAAATGTTGCGAGGTAACCGAACTCTGTCTTCGGCAACCTTGTAGTATTTAGCTGTTCGCCGAAAATTAAGTTCGGTTACAAGCTAGAAATTTAGAAAACCGAACTTTTAAGTTGAAGCCTCAGGGGAGTTTTCGGAAACCAGTTTAAATGTTGCGAGGTAACCGAACTCTGTCTTCGACAACCATTAATTAGTTACAGGTTACCGAACTCTCCTGTGTTTAAATTTCAGGTTGCCGAAAAAAATCCTGTATTCAAAATTTATTCCATATAAAAACAAGGTTCTAAAACAAATATAAAAGTTGTTATACATACCAAACTACGAAATCCATAACTAATAAGTTTTTTGAAACTAAAACCATACGAAATCACTAACGACCACCACGACGAACCCTTTTACCACTTCCTTGTTTACCACGAGTTTTAGGTTGAACTTCCTCATCACTTGGGGTTTCATCTACTCGTCCGGTTTCCACCATGGCGCGACTTGAACATTCTCCTTGTTGTCGACCCCTCTTCAATTGCTTAGACCTACTTGGCTCCATCATTCTTTTAGTTATAAGACCCTCCCACTCGCCGTAGTAGTAGGTTTGTTCCTTAGTCGACATCGGCTCTCCACTGCGGATTTTAGCCATCAATTTCTTCAATAATTTCGTACCCTTCTTCACCTGATTCCAATTTTAAGCATAAGTAAATATATTTTCAATACTTTCAAACAACAAGGAAGTATAAGAGAAGACATTTTCTTACCACATTATCCCATAACATTTTTGCTTCTTCTCCACAAATAGGCATCTCCTTCTGACCTCTCTTAGCCTCCCTCTCCTTTGCCTTCCCCTTCGCCTTATCAGTCTTAGCTTGTTGTTCTCTATTTATCACAAAAGGATGACTAATTTCTTGATAAAACCCCGTATAATCTTCATCACATACATTTACATCTCCACCAAAAGGTACACAATCACCTAAAGGTAAGTAGTAGTTACGAAGTGCATTCCAATGTCCTATCGTAGGAGTTGGTTCATGTTTTGGAACAAAATATTTCTCGGTGTTCTTTGTTCCTTGAACCACCAAATTGAAATTTTCATTCTCCACATCGGGATCCATTTGGACACAACAAAGTTGTCTTATTATTCTCCTTGGATTATATATTGCGTAGCCATTAGGATACCAAATTGGTTCATAGTATGCCGAGACGGTAGAGAAACCATTCATATCTTCTTCATCTACAGGGACATCATCGGGTACGGCGTATGGGTGAAATACCACATCGTTCACCGTAAGTTTATCCAATTTCTCCCTCAACGAAGTCAACTGCTCTTCTTTAGACTTATTTTGTGCGTCCAAAAACAACCATTTTCCCGCTGTAGGTTCGTCATAGGGATAAGCTGTCTTTTCCCTAGCCAATCCCAATGAAGGGAAGTGGTCATAAATCCAAACCTATGCGAAAATGCGAAAATATTAACCACATACATGAAAATTTATTTGAAAGCAGAAAATTTTGGGGAATAATTTGCTAACTAACAATGTAGAAAGTTACCTGAATAAGAGTTAAGTAACCTCCAATTTGATTTGTATTAATCCTCGACCCTTTGCTCATCTCTCCTAGAACAAAAGCAAGCACCCCAGTGGCCCAAGAGTATTGGTTAATCTCATCGAGATTCTCCAAAAGTTGTAGATAATGTGCATCCACCCTATTTCCAGAAGTGTCTGGGAAAATGACGGTTCCTCGCTGATATAACCAATAAGCGGTGACATGATGCCTAAGGGTCTCCTGGTCCATCACCAACTTTCCTTTCTCCACCTTCTTTCTTGTCCCTCCAAAGGCTTCCTTCAACTTTACCAACTTGAATTTCTTCAACCTCTTCTTAAATGCTCCATTTGTTTCTCTTGGATTATACTCATCGCCACGTTTAGGGGACCTCACAGAACGTCTAAACTCACATTGAGCCTTTCTTGTATCCCATCCTAGACATTTTAGAGCCAATTCTTCAAGAGCTTCATAATGCATCGAGGGGTTGTAGCCTTCTCGAAGACATTTACCTTCCACTGGTAAGCCGGTTATTCTCGAGCAATCGTCGGGAGTAATTCCCATCTCGCCAAATGGAAGATGAATTGTATATGTCTCGGGATAGTACCTCTCGAGAAATGCGGATACGGCAACAACGTCAAAATCCGCATGTGAATCCTCTATAGCTCTCCATAAAACACACTCTTTCACCTTTGATTGAAAATCGTCACACTTCAAAGATAGATCCCATTTGGACGCCTTTTGACGCCGAATAAGACGTACTGCATCATTATGATCCTACGAAAAAAACATAACATTATTAATACTTGACAAAACATGTCCCAAAAAAAAAACATTTTGTTAAGTAAAAATGAACTTAAAGAATACCTTTGTCGCATAGATCTTCGCATCCCATGAGTGTTTGTAGCCAAACAAGGTGTCCCCTCCATCATTTGGAGTACCATAAGTTGGGTTCACTGGTGGCAAACACAAATTATCAGGGGGAATGTGTGAGTATCTATCACAAAGCGGCTTCGGCTTCTTTTTCTCTTTAACAGGAACAATTTCTTGCTCTTCTTGCTCTTCCTCCTCTTCTTCCTCTTCCTCCTCTTCATCCTCTCCCTCCTCTTCTTCCTCTCCCTCTTCTTCATCATCCTTCTCTTCCTCTTGTCCTTCTCCTTATTTGCCCTGTCCTTGTTCTTCTTCCTCTACATTCTCAACATGTTCTCTTTGTTGTTCAACCTCTTCATTTCCTTGGTCTTCATTTCCTTGCTCTTCTTCATCATCATTCTCTTCTTCAATAACATTATCAATTGTATTCTCCATCACCTCCTGATTGACTTCCTGTAATGATCCCCCTCCATGTTTTGCATTTTTGGTACCACCGTTTCGGAAATCCACATGTATCCTACCGCGAGGTGTTGGAGTTCTCAAATCTTCGTCTACGTGGGGATTAGATTTTTTCCCTTTGTTCCTAATGAATGAAAACCACATTATTACCTAAACAGAATATTGTCTTATCAAATAAAGATGAACATGGGATTACATCAAACACACAATGTTAACAGGCTAAAGTTCGGTTATCTGGTATAAGTTGAGAGGTAACCGAACTACAAGTTTGTATGTGAAAGATCAAAGTTCGGTTACCACATAGAAAGTGCGACGTAACCAAACTATATTTTATCAAAGTTCGGTTACCTATATAAATTTATCGAGGTAACCGAACTCATATTTTTCATATACAGAAGGAGTTCGGTTACGTTATTTTTTTGCGAGCTTACCGAACTTCATAGTTCGGTTACCTTAAAATTACTAATTGGCCGAACTGTTCTTCATATTGAAAGTTCGGTTACCTATATAAATTTATCGACTAAACCGAACTCAATTTTTTCATATAAAGAAGGAGTTCGGTTACGTTTTTTTTTTGCGAGCTTACCGAACTTCATAGTTCGGTTACCTTAAAATTACTAATTCGCCGAACTGTTCTTCATATTCAAAGTTCGGTTACCAAATTCTAGGGTTTTAAATTTTTCTCCTAGCCGAAATCTCTACTGTAACTTTCATTTTCAGTAGTTTTTGATGATTTCTTCAACAAAAAACGATTCAAAGGAATGGGTACGAAGGAAATTACCTGCGGATTTTCATTTTGAGGGAATCAGACTCCTTGGTTGATGTTTGATGCTTCAATTCGTCTCCCAACTTTGCTTGAAGTTGTTTATCAACTTCAAATTGATTTGGGAGATTCGCTATGCTAGCCAGACCCGGACTCAATCCTGGAATTCTTGGTGTCTGCTTAGAACGCATTGTTTTATAAAATTGATTAATCGACGATGAATTTTTTCAAATCGACGATGTATACGAAGAAGAGGAGAAGAAGAAGAAGAAGAGGAGAATAAAAAAAATGTGTTTTAAAACTGATTTTTGGTTTTTATTTAGGGGTTAGATTAGTGGGTAGTGGTTAAATTAGTGGGTTATTAGGATTAGTTATAACCTTAATTAGGTTAAGGGCAGATTAGTCTTCCCTAATCTTTTAGGACACCCTTTAAAATTTTGGGTGGACATTTGAATAAGAAAGTAGTCCCCACTGTTTTGGGCTAGTCCCCAAAACATTGTTCTTTTTCTATTGGGCCAAATGTAGGGCAAATAAATTAATCAAAATAAAATACTGACTACATGATACCTTCAGATCTTCAAGATTTATATAACCCATTACTGTAAAATAGTTGCAATCATTTTATGGAAGAACTATAGGTTATATTGGCTTCTACTAACAGCGCCTGACAACATAGAAAGGTCAAGCTCCATGTAGTAAAATGTTTGAGTCCTGTTATTTACATTTTTATATCTTTTTTTTAGGTGACAAAGCGATTTAAAGCCACTTCTCGGTTTAACTCATATAAGATGAACAGAACAAACTCCCCACTCTTGTCTTGTGGGTTAGATTGACCTGAGACAACAGATTCATCATTGTATCTTGAAAAGCAATCTATACATCAAAAAATATATTTCTAGAATCCAACTTGACATAGTGCATTGACATTGCTAGTGACACGAAAAGAAAACAATTATTGTATATGGATTTTGGTGTACGTCACTCTTACTAGTCATCTTCGCTATTGTTTCCAATGTATATGTTCAACTGATAAGGACATGGGGGTACTAAAACTTCAACTACTACTTCTAGCATTTGTGTTACTTTCTTCATTGGCGGGCGAAGTGATGGTTCTTCCTGAATACACCATATAACTATCTTTACCAGCCTCTCCAATGTTACCATGTCATTTATCACATCCTCATCATCCACCAGATCTTGTAATTTTCCCTGTTTAAAGCACTCGTACGCCCAATCAGTGAGAATGATATTTTTATCTTCTCATAGATCCAATTCAACTCCCTTCCTGCAACAAATGATCACAAGCAACATTATACCAAAACTAAAAACATCCACTTTCACTGAGATTGACGCATTCCTGAACCACTCCGGAGCTACATATCCTCTAGTACCTCTAACCCCTGTCAAAATTCGAGTTTGGTTATTCATTAAAAGTTTTGCCAATCCAAAGTCTGAAATTCTGACAATAAAACTATCGTCCAGTAGTATGTTTTGAGGCTTTATATCACAATGAATGATTTGGTTGTTGCACTCTTCATGCAAATACATGAGGCCTCTTGATATGCCAAATGAAATTTGGACTCTTTGGTTCCAATCTTGTTTAGAATTTCCGAAAAGGTGATATGCCGAATTGTTGTTACTCATGAACTCATATACTAGAACCCAAGCAGTCGAACAAGATTTCTGTGATGTGTTTGTCCAATTGCGCTGGCTTCGTTTTGAATTCTTTTTCACCTTCTTGAAACACCTTGTCTAACATATTTGCTACAATGGAATTTATTGAACCCATTTCCTCTATGAACCCTTCATAGACTATACCAAAAGCACCCCTTTCTAACTCTTCGTTGGACCCATCTGTGGCTTCTTCAAGTTCTTGGTAAGTAAATGAACGAAGATTGGATCTTGGAACACTAGATTTTTGGTTTCTTTTACTCAATTTTTTGTTCATAAAAAAGAAAACAAGAAAGGTTGCTGCTAAAAGCAGTGACAATATTAAAACTAGTGTCGACCGATCTTTATCATTCAAATATTGCATATGGATCCAAATATTAGTGCAAGTTTCTAAAAACAAAAATGACTAAAAAATAAAGAAAACAAATGTAGAATTTGCTATCCATTTTGTAAATATATGGAGTATTAATATGCTTTAAAAAGAAAAGAAAATTGTTAAAAGTGTAATTCTAGTCTTTGTGTAAGTCAGGATTTGTTGGCCATAGTCATTGCTAATAATCAGTGTTAGTTAATTGCTAACGGTTTTTTTTATTTTTTTATACAGATTCGGATAATTGTGTTGTGGACACGATCTTAATTTCTCTTGTTTAAGATTGTATCCTAGTTTACAGGATAAGGTTGATTAAATAATATATATTTTGCATTGAGACAATTATGGTTTGTTGAAATCATATGATTTTTAATTTAAATTAATTTACTATGATAATCAAATTAAAAATACCAATACAAATTTCTGCATATAAAAATAAAAATTAAAAAATAAGCATAATTTTTTATTTAATTGCACCAACATCGTTCCCTAAAGTAAATCACTAATAACAACTTATATCAACCGATTATATTTGCTTTCCTGGTTTACACTTGCATACGTGATTATATGAATAAGAACATATAGGTAGAGAAGATTTGAGTATACTAAAGTTGTTAATTTAAACGTGATTCAAAATGATACATAAGTAATGCAACTTCAACTTTTTTTTGATCCGATTTATTTATTTATATGATTATAAAAATAGGTATGCATAGAAATTAAATCGAAGAAAAATATGGAAATTATATACTATTTCCAAATATCATCTGTTATTATGAGTAGCAACCAACTTGTAGGTGGCTCCATTTGCTTGATTTTTCTTTCGATAAGTCAAATCAAGTTTGTATATCAAAAACAGTTCGCAATTTGCTTGATATTTCTTATGATCAGGGAAAATACAAAGAGTGCACAATTTCTTGGAAGCAAAAGTAACTTTTTAATGAACATGGAGTTTATAAAAAGATATATAATCCAACAAATTATCAAGTGGTCCTTTTTCTTGTTCATTTCATTTTTGGGTCTAATATCTGATGCCTCTGAGCATTTGGATTTTTTTTCCGTTTCAACCTCGTACTCTAGGCATTGTCTTTCGCTTTGTAACTCTCTTTTTCTCTTTTAATAAAATTTTAGCCTTAGCAAATGAGCAATCATGTAAAGGTTTTTCTATTTGGCCAAGTGTTGGCCAAATAAATTAACCAAAATAAAATATTAACTACATGGTACCTTCAGATCGTCAAGATTCATATAAGCCATTACTGTAAGATAGTTGTAGTTATCAATCTATGGAAGAACTGTAGATCATATTGGCTTCTACTGACGGCACTTGACAACATAAAAAGGTGCTCCATGTAGTAAAATGTTTTGAGTCCTGCTAATTACATTTCTCTCTCTATATATATATTTTTAGGTGACAAAACGATTTAAAGCCACTTCTCGGTTTAACTCAGATAAGATGAACAGAAAAAATTCCCCACTCTTGTCTTGTGGGTTAAATTGACCCGAGACAACAGATTCATCGTTGTATCTTGAAAATCAATCTACACATCGAAAAATATATTTCTAGAATCCAACTTGACAAAGTGCATTGATACAAACGGTAGAAGGTAACAACATTGGTACCAACACGAAAAGAAAACAATTACAGTATATGGATTTTGGTGTACGTCACTCTTCCTAGTCATCTTTTCACTCTTTCTAGTCATCTTTGCTATTGTTTCTAACATATGTGTTCAACTGATAAGGGCATGGGGGTACGGAAACTTCAACTACTCCTTCTAGCATTTGTGTTAC
>JAJJMB010012638.1:557298-588363 GCA_023531105.1 Papaver atlanticum
CGATCTTTTGTTGGATGGAGATCTTCTTTTGCTGGACCGGGATCTTCATTTGTTGTGCCATTCTTCCTTATTTTGATTAGAGTAATTCTTTTGACGTCAGTATCGAGCCTACCATTTGGGAGGGGTAGCTTCTTTTTCCAACATGATCCCTTCAACAATACAGCCACTACACAGTGACAATCGTTCATGCAAGAACGTCTGCACTCCGTCTCGTTATAAGAATCCAACTTGTCATAGTCCGACAGTGGCCATTCTACGTTTTCCAAGGTCTTGAACTCAAATAAATTCTCCGGATTGCTTGTGTCTTCTTCCTGGCATCTCTGTAAAGGGAAACTTGATCTGCAACCACCATATCTGTTATTTGGATCAACAAATTCATACCCAGGTGGGCACTGACAGGTAGGCTTTCTGTCCCCTTCGATGTTGCAATAGCTATTATATCCACAAACACCACTCCCCAATCTACCATTAAGCTGTAGACAAATGTTTTCAGGGATTGATCGTTCGATGGTCCAGCTTTGTGTCGAATTGCTGAAAGTCTTTGGGTGAGAGTATTGTCTGAAAACTCCATCAAAGTCGAGTGTTGCTCTGTAATACTGCCCACTGACCGGGGAAATATATGTCGGATACCATGTGAGATTTTCGATGTTTCCATTTCCACTTACAACATAAATTTCGCCTGATTCCCGGAAGACAAACCGGCTACCATTACGTCCTGGTGACCAAGTTTTGTTCACGTAAGCCTCGTAATCATTTTCTGTCAGACTCGGAAAGCCAACCGGGTAGAGCGCAAAATATCCATTTTCGTGCATCCGGAGCCTGAATTTTCCTTTTGAATATGTTGTATCATTTACACGTGAAGAAAGCTTAAAGTCTATTCTATTTATATTCATGAACTGTGTTGGTAAGATGGTATCTGTAGGATTCATAAAGCTCTCCCACAAATAATCAGAAGAATTCTGCACACTTGCAAGAACGAAATTCCCATTATCAAGCATGGCTGCATATGTAGCGCCAGTCACTTGTTCTCCGGCTGTCCATAGTACTTTGCCTTGAGGATCCGTAAGAATAAAATTACCATTGGTAGTTAGCTCAACTTTGGATGCCGTCCGAATTTGTAAATCTCCATCAGCAAACCAAATAATAGTTTTATCAGGTATCTTGTCGAACCATATTGCAAGTAAGAAACTGCTGTTGTCTTCAATTGGACGGAAGCCAAATGCAAAGTCGCCAGACGGTGAAACCCATGAAGTGTTTGCAACCCCAGACGTTAAAGAGGAACCTAAAGTTATATTTTGTGCAGTGGAAATTGTTGGTAGAAGAATTAAAAGTAGGAAGGGGAAATGAAGAAAGTGAATAACAGAACTAGACATAATCAATCCTGGTAGTATGTGCTCTCAATTATTTTCAAGATTTATAATTATTTCTTGATGATATACAGTTGAGGTAATAAAGAAACTATAACAAGAAATCTCAAAGATACCTTATCCATCACACCTGTAGGGAAGACAAGTCAAGAATGTGAATCCTTTAAATGGAGAGACAAAACCAGTCCTACTTGATGGAGGAGAATTTGACACCAGGGGATGCAAAGAAATATCCATCGAGAAGACATTCCACACTCGGCCAAATTCACAGTGTTGTTTCTTCTTTTTTCAACAAAACGTGTTGTTGCTTATCTAAATTTTCGTCTTTCCCCGGGCCAAAGCACCTGGACATAAAATAGTTTTCTTCATTACCTATTTAATCACCGATCTGGATTGGAAAGTACAATAACTTGATGTTGATTATTAACCATATGCCTAACCAATGACGTCAAGCATTTCAAAACAATCCAAGGAAGCGAATTTTTTTGTGTAGACGTGAGAGAATTGACAGTGCCTCCTCAGTCCTCCTGCTAGATTTTTTTGAATCACATGTCTGAGATTTTTAAGGCTCTAATTCATTTTTAGGTTATTGCTGCATCGAAGACCCAATTGAAGAAAAAAAAATACTCATTTTTCCTGGAACAAAGGGAGTATTTGCTAGCTAAGCAACCTAAAATAGGTCACTTGACTGGAAAAATGAAGAAAAAAATGACGAACCAAATAAATCCAATTCTGAAGCCCATAAAAACCAACAGAGCTTCGAGTCTGACGACCTCTAATATCACATCTCAACTAGACTTGGATTTATAGTTAATGACCCTCATATTTCTCTCTTTCCAAAATAGACAAATAACTGCATACAGCAGCATTTGCCAAATCTTCAAATTTCTGATAGTTGGCTCTTGTTGGTACCAGGCTTCAAAGTTCTGTTGCAGGTTCAACTGGAAGCACCAAGAAATTTTAAATGCATATATGAAGTAATGCCGAACCTGAGAAATCACAATGATAGAATAGATGATCTCCATCTTCTTCTTCTTTACCACACATCTTACATAATACATTAGGAGTTGCAACATTCCCATGTCTAATATTTTTAGAGTAGGTATTGAATTATGGAATGCTGTCCAAAGTAAAACCGAAAACTTATGAGGAATACCTTTTCTCCAGATAAAGTCGGTTGATCTTGTAGGCAGAATATCCTCCTTGCTGTAGATCTCATAACACTTTTTATTAGGAAAGCTGTTATCTTTACTTCCAAAATATGAGACTGAATCATATTCATTGGTGACGTCTGGCGGGGAGGCTAGTCTTCTCATCAATTCAATATACTCTGTTTAGTAATCTACCAACTTTTAGCTCCCAGTTTCCTTGCTTGTCAACGCATTCTTTAATTGAGCACCATTTAGACCCAGATTTTCTGTAAACTAGAGGGTATAGATCCTTTAAAGTTCCATCCCCTCTCCAATTATCATGCCAAAATAAGAATTTTTCCACATTGCCCACTGTTAGCACCATATTTTCTCGAAGTATTTTACCAAGGGCATAACATACATCTAACATCTTAGCCGAGGGCACTTGACAGTTTGGAGGAAACATGTCCCAAGTCATAGTTCGTTTTGAAGACAGTGTTACCTTTCCATCAAGATCCTTACTGAACTTGGCCTATACATAATGTAAGGCAATCTAGTCTTTTAGGTGTCCATCTTAACATGTTTCAATTCGCAGCAAGCTTATGGCTCCAGACTTGATTATTCTAACGAAATAGAACAGTAACAAGAGTCATAGAATAAATGCATATTATGAGTCAAAGAAGAAACAGGGAAGTCATCTCCTTCTATTCCTAACCCATCTACCGAACATTTCTTTAGGACTAGGTTTTACTGATGGGGCATGTACCCAAATTCTACCTAGAAGGATTCAAGAGAGCAAACGCATTTCTTGCTTTTGACATACCAACCAATGAAATAGGCTGGAATCAATACACAAACAAGCCGAAAGCCCTTTAGCAATACTGTAAAAGACATACAAGTGTTTGCGATACAAAAATAAGGGCATAATAAGACAAATATTTTGTAGTTGTTTTCTCCTATAGATGATCTCTAAAACTCTTCCTATGAAGGTAATCCAAGATTAAAGACTAATGTGCCTCAAAAAGTGTCCTATCGTTCCAAGTACCAATGATTCAGCTTAGATAGACTCTTCATCTGCGATATAATTCCTATCTAAACATCCAGAATAATTAAAAATTAAAAATCCATTTCATTTAAGCAAAATCATGCAGTGCTATACCCTATGCATGTATCTTGATTTCTCCAGGACTCATCGCAATCAGTTCAGTATCATTTCCAAATCCCAACTAGAAGTGCATATGTTCTCTCAGTTGCCTCTCACCCCTGATGGCAAATTTTTAAATGTGGCGCACTCTAGTAGATCACTAAAAAATTCCCATTGCATACCCCATTAGGACCCAAACCAGGAAAGTTTGGAATGATATAAGCAAGGAAAAATGCTAATACTTGTAGTTTAAACACTAAATGAGAGAGAGAATGGTGGTAAATATTTGCATTTCTACTATCGCCTAAAAAATCTAGGCTCGTTTTGGATTTAGATGTTATTGGCTCAATGCACATTACCATCAAAATCCAAAAACCATTTTCTAACAATTAAGGCATTTAATATCATTCGCATCATGGAAAATTTTCATGGATACCAAGGGAACCCTCGAATTCAGTTAACTCAAAATCCTCTGCTCCCATGCCATCCCGAAACTTAAAATTGGTTACGTTCAAACCTTATTTGGAGGACTAGAAAAGTAATGAATCCTTGCTGGGGCATTTAATCAAGCACTTGGCATTGTACTCTAGTGCTCATCTACACCAGAGAATTGGCTACTCATCTAAGAGCCACCATAACTCTAAGTTTATTAATCTTGTCTAACACCCTTGGGTCTTACTTAAATATCCCGTTTTGTCTGGAATCATCATAAATATGTTTAATATCATGCCAAACCTTTGAGACAACACATAAATCCTTGAATAACAAACAGATGACTCCAAGATCACACTAAATTTATTCTTGTCTCAACCGAAAACTCTGGCAAAACTTCAACCAATTTGACAACAAAATAAAATCCAAAACAACCCACCCAAACCAATTTTAATCAACAAATTACTAAATTTCTAGAACAAGATACTAAATTTCATCTAAAGAAACATCGTCGGATCCAGGAAAAGGTAATTGAGTTTACTTGTTTTTCAGATCCCTTGTTGGTTGACAAACAAAAAATATTCTAATCCAGCTAACAAACCATTTGATAGCACTATGAGATGTAAAACCAAGATGAAAACATGAAGGACTTGCAAAACCAAAATAAGGACAGTTTTTGCAGGACCAAATGAATGAAATGTAGGCTTTGGGGAACCAAAAGTACCAAACATGAATTTCAAACTGTGAACAGTGGAAGTTAAGATAAAAGAGAAGGGCGGAACATATTTCACCAACCTATTGCAGCACCATCATAGTGTATTTGATGAGCTTGTCCCAGCTTCATCACTCTCATCCGCAAAAAGCTCTTTCGAGCCACATATCTTAAGATGTCATCTAGCTCTTTCTGAAAATAATGTTTTAACATCAAGCTGCATGTTAGAATTTCATAAAGTACTAAACACATGCCTAGTATTCAAAATAAAAAGTAAATGTCCCTGAAGAACAGGTACAAGTACAACTATTCTTTGCTATGAAGAATGAAGAAATAAGTGCAATCATTCCACATATTTGACGCATAGGGACTAGAAAGCACAGTTATACCTGATTTATATTTGTGCTTTGAGTTTCCCAAAACCAGATGCTCCAAAACAATTCTTTTTTAGCCAGCTGCATCATTCTTTCCTCAATAGTTCCTCTAGTTATCAGCCGATAAATCATTACCTGCCACGTGGGCAACAATCAACAAGCATGCAACTTGCAATATTTTTTTATCAATTTTCAACTCAACCACAAGGCAACAAGCCCCTGCACAGTTGAAAATTGATAAAAAAATATTTTGTAGCTAAATAAGATGCCAGTTCATCAAACCTTGGTCAGACTGAGCCAGTGAGCTCTAACCGTGGCTTGTACATCAGCATGAGGATTCCAATCACTGCAGAATACGAAGGGTTCTGTGAATGCAGAATATAGGCAGATAAAGTAATACTAATAGATGTTAACAATTTTCAAACTTATAGTAGTTTACCAGTAAGCTTCATTAGTATCTTCAATATCCGGTTCAACTCCATCTAATATATATGCATGACAGAATACCGTTCGCAGTTCCATAACCACATTCATAAGAGAAATCTGCGTAAATCATGAAAAACGAAAAAGAAAGAAATCAGAAACCGTTATGTTTCCACCACAATTGCAAAGAAAGAATTAAAGATGGATATTCATCACAATTATGCATTCTTACATGCCCACCACCTTTGCGAGTCAGTAACTCATAATTCCGAGTCCAGATGGCTTTGTAGGATTAATTCTTTGTGCTTGCTACTTAGTTCCTTACTTAAAATGAGTTCCTTCGTAGGCGGCATCTCCTTTCAAGACATCCTTTTTGACTCCTACAGTTGCCGCACGATTTATATAGTCTTAAACTCCAACAATCATCAGAAGAACTGAGGTAAAGATAAGTACATATAAACTAAGACATGAAATTATTTTAATTCGTCCACTTAAATATACTGTCATAGAAAAACAACCACGAGTAAAAGAAAACGACAAATTTTAAATAAGAAGCCAACATTAACAACCAAATTATTTAACTACTATTTCAGCCACCATATATTAGCCGTGGGTTATACATAATGCAAGCAACAGGATTATGAGTAAAAGAAAACAACAAATTTTAAAAAAGAAGCCAACAATAACAACCAAATTATTTTACTAATATTTCAGCCACCATATATTAGTCGTGGGTTATACATAATGCAAGCAACACGGTTATCCAGGTTATTTCACCTGTGAGAGTGGAAATATGTAAAAGAATGATGCTCATAGAAGTGGTGTTAGAGTAGAGATGTGGCATCAGTAGATCAAAATTTAACATGCTTTTGCGAATGAGTATACTAATATGAGGATGTGGACAGATATGTCGGATGACAAAAGAACAACAACTACTGTGTGTTCACATAAAGTATAATAATCTTGTACTTCCAATTAAGAAATGAAATTATAATGCATTTTCGGTTGAAGAACATGTCAGTTATGAAATTAGGCCAAGATACAAAGAAACCAATATTGTCAATGGAATTCAAGTAGATTCAAATTTGTACTTCTGAGAAAATGTGGCGTCAACCTTTTACGGAGCCTTGCAATCTGCTCTTCTTGATTGATGTCCTTGAGCTCCAATTGGAACTCCTCCAAACTTGAATACTGTAAGTATCTACAGCAAGTCAAAACCATTTTCTGATCTTTGAATTCGACCTTGGTTCTTTGTTGATAAGTAAGTATCAATGAGACATAAAACTGACCTTTCCAGCATCTAGGAAGTGCATCAGCATGAACAGCTCATAAGGATTGTTCTGCAAGGCATATCAAACAGGAACCATCAGTGTTCCTACATAGAATTAAAAAATGCATAGCAAGCTAAAAGGAACATGAATGGCACAACAAAATCACAAGTGATACACTGGTGGCTGATATACTCAACACAAATCTTATCACAGAAAACATTGCTGAAGCAAAAGCAGAAAGGTACATGACATGGTATGGGCCAGGAGAACCACTACTAAATACCTTTATTACTTTATGCTTTGGTTTTTCATCTCCTTTCATGATCACAATATCATGAAAGGAAATAAACCATGATGCACATAATTAGGTTACAAATGAAGAAACAAAGCCTGATTAACAAGAAGAATAAACCCGTAGAGGAGTCCCAGTTAGAAGCGTACGGTGATTACTGGATTATTGCTTCAGTGAAATAAATAATTTTGAATTTTTGTTCTTAAAGGCGATGGCCTTCATCAACAATCTGCAGAACATGTACCGCATTTAACTAGCAACAAAATACATGTTGCCAACTAGCTAGGAATGCAACCAGTAAATGAGTAATGAGTATTACCACACATTCCCACAAATCAGTTTCAAGGAGGCTGAGTCTACATTAATCATTGATTCATTTCATATGATGTTAGAAGGACGTCAAATTTTATTTTATCTTGCTTGCTTTCAGACAAAACTTGACCAGCCTTCCTTTTCTGCAGCTTCTTAGATTGACCTTTAGGGAAGTAAAATTTGTACTCCCTAATGGCAGGATGAGCCGCAGAAGACCCGTCGGCTCAGATCACAACTCCATAAAGCATTTGCTCAGTAAACCCTCGTTGGTTAACAATAAAAACAATTAGTTACAACGCGCAAATTGCTTATGGGTCTTTTTGTTCATTGCAAGATAATTCAAAAAGTACTGAACGACATGAAAATTATGGATTGACAACGAGTGAGGTGTTCATTACGAAGAAGTATATCAAAATGGTTTGTAAGGCTGATAAGTCCAGAGACACATCATACATACCACATTCATGTGAGGCGCCCGGGTTGCAAATTCACGTTTGCAGTAGCGTAAGGTTGAAAGAGGTGCAACTACTAAATGAGGATAGAGATTTTCTTTGAATAAAGATCCCAGATAAGCAATACTCTGTATGGTTTTCCCTGCACTCAATGACAATCCTTAGCCGTGCATCTACAATGACACCAACAATCAAACTATGAAAAGAAGGATTCCAGAATAAGAATTAACTCTAAATATCCTTACCTAAATCTATTTTTCTGATTAGAATTTTAACAGCTAGGATGTTAAATGTGGGTTCTGAAGAATTTTTCAATACAGCATCATGAACGGCAGATTTGAATGCTTTTAACAACACAATAATCTTGAAATTCATTCGTAGAAGCTACTACTGATGATAAAATGAATCATATTGCAATTGGTAAAACTAGGTATTTTTGTCATCAAAATCATTAAGCATGAGATTAAAATTGGATATTAAAATGAAGATGCACTTTAATGAATTCTTGCACACATACTTAAATTCAAATGTGGATTTCAAGGTAGACTTCTTCTGGAATGCTGGACATTTTTGCTTCTCTTGCAGCGAGTGTGGGGGAAAAGTTAGGGTTTTTATTTTCATCGCTTTGAGTTGGTGTTGGGAGCTGAACAGGGAAGAGTGAAAAGTATGTAAGCTCACCACACTGGCCCACCCCGGCACGCCCTATTGATTATTTACGGGTTATGACTAATTAAGAGTTGACGACGAGGAATAAAAAGAAAAAGTGAGCACCAGTTAGTTTATTTATTTAGATTACCGGAAAAGTTTATTTAAATAGGAGAACATTTTGTTGTTTGTGAAAGATTGTGCAATGCCACGGATTAATCTAATGCTTTGGCCAAAGGCACTGGAGGCATATAGTCAACGATCACTTATCGTTGTTCCTTTTCCCCGTCGATACAATCATATGGTCGGATGCCAAAATAAGTGCTTTTGTTGCTAGTCAAACACCCGAATCCAACAATCTAAAAAAATGGTCTATCAGTACACTTTGAAACTTCTTGAATTTCATGTTAGACATGGTTATTAACTAACATTTGCCTCGTACATTTATGGATTCTGCAGATATGAAACAGCAACTAACACTTTTAAGTGCTTTACTTGGCTTGATTGGGGATTGGCATAGCCATCAATCGTTTATGCCTCTAAGCGCACTATAATAAGGGATACATTGTGAATGACGCTTATTATACGCGATAATATGTCAAGAGATACATTGTGAATGACGCTTATAATAAGGGATACATTGTGATAATCGTTTTGCCCCGTTATAACCGTTTTCACGCATGTGATTTCCGTTTTTCTAAAATTGATATTTCCGCTTTTTTCTTCTAAATAACATTTTAACACAAGTTTTTTAGACCGTATTTTCCGTTTCCACGCCCGTTATACCCGTTTTTTAGGGGAAACAATTAAGTTGGAGAAATTCTTATGCAATTTTTATTTTCAAACTTACAACTAGAATTTTAAAAATAATACAAAGGTATATCGTACCTATATGATCAAACACTTCCAATTTTATAAACTTACAATAAGTAACCTAGTGATAGTAGTGCTTGAAATTTTAAACTTAAACAAACCAACTTGAAGCAGATTTCTTTTTCGACTTATTCAAGTATTGTCTATTTTCTCGATGATTCTTAGTTGATTCCTCCTCCTCCGCCTCATATTGGTTCTCGTAATTCATTTGGCTGTCGTAATTAACAGTATCGTCATCTTCATAACCATAGTCTTCTTCCTCATCATCATTACGATTATCTACTTCATTATTGGTATCAATATTGGAATTATACGCTTCATTTATTCTTCGGGTATCTTCTTCTGGACGATCGACAGTGTAATGAGAATTGTATATGGGATTTACATTTTCATGACCTTGTGTATTGTCTCCAAATGTTAGATTACCAAAGTCATAAACAAAGTTACTCACCGGCAACCTTTGATATGGGATTTCAACTTCTGGATCATGCCATTCGTACGGTGGAGGGAGAGGTTCTGGATTATTAGCCGCTTCCTCTTCCAATTCATTTAACCAATGTTCTTCATGAAGTAAAATTGGTGTTTCGTCATCCCCTGATATCCAATCAAGCATATTTTCATCTGTCAGCAGGCTATGAATATCGTGGACATCGATGTTATGTCGCTTTGCTTTACCTTGAACTCTTTGTTGCTCTAATCTTAAATTGTACTGAACATACACCAGATCATTTATTCTTGACGAAACTAAACGGTTGCGTAGTTTGGTATGGATTCTTTCAAACACACTCCAATTCCTCTCGGATCCAGACGATGTGTTTGTCTGGCTTAGTATCCTTACCGCGATCCTCTGGAGTGATGGATACTGAGCACCGTATGACAACCACCAGCTTACGGGATCACCTTGCAGAGCAGCCAGTCTTGCTGATGATGATGCAAATTGGCCTTGCATCATTTGCATTCTTCCCGCCTAAAAAAATCATAAAACTGTTAATAGAAATTCATATAATTATGAAATTAATTGTTAATAAAAATTCACACCTCTAGCATGCATGTCGCTTGGTCTTGAGGGCCACTAATCATTTTGATATAACTTCATTAAGACAAACTTGAGGCTGAGAAATTTCATTGTTGATGAGATTGGCTGCTGGGTTGTAGATATAATATGGATTCAGAAAATGCGCGGCAGCATGAAGAGGATAACTCAACTGATCTTTCCATCTTCGGTTTATCACACCTACAATAGAATTATTTCGAGTTGTACCCAAACCCCTTTGTATAGTTTCCACACATGTAGCAAGTGTATGAAACAAATAACCAATGGTAGGTTTATCGGAATCCAAGAAACGGACCATTTTCAATAAAGGACCAACCATCATGCATGCGTTTTGGCATGTGTGCCAAAACATCTCATTCAAGATAATGCTTTTCACATCTTTAGCCGTACGAGTTTTTCCCTCTGGCGAGTTCACAAATTCTTGGTCTACAAAAAGACTCTCGATTTCATTACGTTGATCAATGATACTTTTGATTGCGATAAAATTTGTCGCAAACCTTGTTAAGCCAGGGCGCAATAGATTGCGTCCCCCAGAATGTTGTCTAAATCTAGCAAGAACCCAAGCATTATTATAAATAAATTTACTGATTTTTCTAGCTTCTGCAATCACACCTTTAACAAACGGGAATTTTTCAGTATCTTCCAACATTAAATCCAACACATGAGCTGCACAAGGTACCCAAAAAAATGTACCATACTCTATGGCCAATGTCATACCTATTAAAACAAAATGAGAAATGAATTAATAATATATATAAATAAATACATGTAATTAAATTAAGTTATAATAGTTACCTGCAGCTTTGAATTGGGATCCTTGATCAGTTACTATTTGAACAATATTTGTCGGACTAATATCTTCTATAACTGGTCTGAACAAACTCATCAAATACTCTGCTGTCAACCGATTATGCTTGATGTCAACGCTTTTCAAAAATGTTGTTCCATGGCCACTGTAAACTAAAAAGTATACAAACGTATGGTTATTTTTGTTTTTCCAACCATCTGACATGAGTGTACACCCATACTCTCTCCAATAATGTCGTTGGACCGACACCACATCCCTGAATCCTTTGTTTTTCCTTCCTTAATAATGGGTTCAACAACTTATAGGAAGACGGAACTCTGTAGGATTTGCCGAAATTTGCAACTGCATTGAATGCCTCGTGGTACTGAGATGAGTTGGCCACATTGAAGGGAATATCATTAGCATAGAAAAAACGTCCAACAGAAGAATCAACTTTTTCCCTGCATGTTTTACTTCTCCCAAAATTCGCCATGCTAGGTTGAGAATCCTTTTTAGTATTATATTGTCCTCCCATATCTACATACATCCTAGGTGGTTGGTGTGGTGTACGCATTATAGAACTAGGTATTCCATAGAGGCCCGTGGACGCTGCGATGTACCTTCTCCCGCATTAGTATTCTTATTTTTTCGTCCAAAAAAGTTCTTCAACTTCGATAACCCACCCATTTTATTTTGTGTTACCTGCGCTTGTTCTACTGCATGAAAATCTTGTTCTTCTTCATCTATATCACACACAGGGTTCCACGGTTCATTTTCTTACATATGTTGGATTTCTGTATCTTCATATTCAGTTTCTGGTATTCGTTGTCTTTTTGCTTTCTTTTTTTCTTGCACTGCAACTTTTGCTAAATTTTTAATCTCAGGTGGCACATGCATGCAGGGAGTAACTGTACCTCTTTGTTG
This sequence comes from Papaver atlanticum, assembly GCA_023531105.1. Classification (NCBI taxonomy): domain Eukaryota; kingdom Viridiplantae; phylum Streptophyta; class Magnoliopsida; order Ranunculales; family Papaveraceae; genus Papaver; species Papaver atlanticum. The sequence goes on from JAJJMB010012638.1 coordinate 569,491, forward strand.
TGCCAAATGCATTTTGAAACGCGAAATTCCCGCAGATACTTCTTTTTCACAAAAATTGCACTTCAATTTTTTACCATCACTCATTACAGTACAATATGCATGAAAAAAATCTCGTTTTGCAGATTGTGTGGATGTCGATCCTTCCATTATACTCTGTAAATAGAAAATTTTACATAGGAATAAGTGACATATATTACTTAAAGGACAAGGATCCATTTAATACGTTACTATATGCATAAAAAAATATGAGAGAAACGATGATTCTTTACGACAAACTATATGCATTCTTTACTGTATGCATTCAATCATGCAACCTCTTTTTTTCTAATCATGATTGAGAACATGCATACGACATACCATATATCAATTCATCATACCATTTTCCATAAAGAAACAATGATTCTTTACGTATCAACTGATTCAAGTTGGTGGAATATTGAATTATGAATATTAACATTTCTTAAAACATTTCTAATTTTAAAGCTTAAAAGTTAAAACTCCTAATCATGGATTGTATTTATGTTATTTTTTTAAAACAAAATTTTCAAAATTTTAACTGCTCAATTCAAACTCAAAGATAATTTTCAACATCAACATTAACATCACTACTCCAACATCATGAAAGAAAAAAATGATAATTTCATAAATAAATTAACAACGTATCAACAAATTATATCTTTAATTGAAAGAAAACTCTACAAGAAAAATTAATATTACCTCTTAAACTCGTATTTGAGAAATTCAAAATCCAAAGCTTTCCTTTGCGCAAGAAGCAGAGAACTAGAGGTATTGATTTCGTTTCAATTCTCCTCTTGTCCTTTTAAAGCATTCCTTTGCGCAAGAAAGCATACTAGCTAGGTAATCAATATATTCTTGAAACATTAGGAATCTGGTTGCATGCGTAAAGAAACATAGGCTAGCTATGTCTTTGATCATGAAACCAACTACTTTATTTTTTGTTTTATTTCTTTAACTTTTGAGTCTAGTCTAGACCACATGCAACTATACACACCTCCAAATCCCCATAAAAAAAATCTGATTCCATAACTTCCCTCTCTCACTATCTTTTTCTCTAGCTAGTCTCTTCCACTTGCATTCCTTGTTGGATAGTCTTGTAGCAAGTAGCTAAGAGCCTAAGAGTATTATTACTATAATATTTTATCAATTTCACTTATCATCGACAACAAAATTTTGACTGCTTTTGCATACAGATATGCATTATTAGAAAGATTGGGGAGTGCATTCAACTATTCAAGTGACAACTTGATAATATCAAGTTGATAGTGATAGTATGCGTGTATAAATATTGTCGGTGACTCGGTAGACGATAACTACAATGCATTGCTATAAGTCATAAACACATGGTTATGAATTTTTACAAGATATCCATAAATTTGTATTTAAAAAACCCTAAAACAAATAAATCAAAAATCAAAAAAATTAAATAAAGCAAAAAAATATGAAAAAACGTAGTCACAACGTTATTTAGACCCGTTGTAACCGTTTTCACGCATGTGATTACCGTTAGATAGGAAATTCAGATCACAATTTATTTATTTTTCCTATTTAACCGTTAACACTCCCGTTATTAAAAAAAAACGTCAAAAAAACGCGTTTTATTCATATATAACGCGTTTTTGGCCCATAATGTGCTCACACCCGTCAAAACGCGTTATAACGCTCACGGCTAGTACCCGTGACCTGGGCTGTGACCCGTTTTTCAAACCTTGGTCCAAACTAGGTTGAAGTGCCTATGCTCTGCTAAAAATATAAGATCTTACTGTGATTTCTTCAATTTTTCCGTTAATACCGTTTTTAGGTGGTAAAATTAGTAGCTAGGTACCTACATTTTGGATGGATGTACATGTCAGAGCCTAGTGCAAGAACAAGAATGTTATGGACAGATCAATGCAGTCAATATCAGATTTAGGTTTGTTTCGGTCGGGATCGATACACTGGTACAACTTTGTATCAGGGAGATTATTGTTGCAATATCGGACACTGGTACAACTTTGTATCAGGGAGATTATTGTTGCAATATAGGTGAAATCTCGGTTTCAAATTGTATACCTATAAATATTATTTCAAGCGTTTTCCATATACAACACCTATTAAGATATAAAACTAGCACAATCGGTGAAATTTCGGTTTCAACTCCGGAGGCTAAAGATAAGCCGCCTGGGTAATTTTTTTCTTCTTAAGCGGCTAATGATCAGCCTCTTAGTCTATTTTCTACTCATTCCATAGTGCAAAAACCACTCTTTCACCCAGTCTCTCACTAGATTTGGCAGTGAATGAGTGCAAAACACACTCATTCCATAGCCCTTGCTTTTAAGGAACATTGGGCAAGTATTTTCCAATATAAAAGTGCTACACATTCCTTGTTGTTGGGGTTGCTGTTTTTTATTGCAAAGTTCGCTAACCCATCAGCACTCTGATTCGCCTCTCTATAGATATGTGTGATCTTGAATTTCTGTATTGTATTGAGGTGATGATGGATTTCCGATAACATATTTCGAATGATCCATGGTGTTTACGTATCTGAATTTTCGATCAACCTGAGCAATGTTGTCCAGTCCGTTTCGAACTAGATGTTCCTCCAACCTTGTGTTGTTTTCATTTGCACTGCTAGGAATTGTGCTTTTTTTTGTTTTCTTTTTTGAAGCATGATTATTATTTGTTTCGACGTATCTCCAGGATGGTTGGGTAGCTGTGACATTGGTTTATTTTTAGCTCTGCCTACTATTTTCAATAAAAATAGAACGAGAACTATATTCGGTGCATCAAGAAATCCCCACTAATATCACTTTTCCTCCGATTAAATTCAAAACAAATATGGTAAATGAATTAGAGTATGTAGGGAAAGGAGCTCTGCAAATCGGTGATAAAATCGGAGTCAACCTGATTTTTTGATTCCTTCCTTTTTGTACCGTCTATTTTATAAATGGGAGGCCCGCAAATCAAGCCCGCGAAGGAAAATTCCATAAATCTTGTTGCCCAAGTTGCTTGCATATCAAGTTTGTATAGGGTTACATAAAATATATAAATACATGTATCCTAAACCCTAAGGGGATATGGAATTCTAGGTTAGCTAACCCGGAGAAAATTATTGTATCCTACAATCAATAAAATATTTCTCTGTTCCTCCGTGGATGTAGGCAACACTTGTCGAACCACATGAAATCTTTGTCTTCTCTATTTACCTCTAATTTGCTTTCTAACCCTAATTTCACATCATCAACACCAAATCATCGTGTTTAGTGCCTAAAAGTAATTTTGGGTACAAACATTGGCGCTGACTAATGGGATTCGAGTTAAAGAATCGTGCTTTATCATTGAGAGAGGTGCAGAAGAAATCTGCAAAAAATTCAATGCAAAGTCCAGCAAAAAAAGAAAACAAATTTTATTAGGGTTCATCCGAAAGTGTGACGAACAAGTAAAGCGTTGCAAAGAGTTGCAGAAACTGTTGCAAAGGTAGTTTCAGAAGAATTTCAAAAATCAGAGAAACGGTAACAAATAAAAGAGTTGTAGAAAACGTTGCAGAAGGGTCTTTATCTTCACTGCTCCAGATCCGTCAGATCTATGGAATCTCGTCCATAGGATCTGTCCAGCTTCGGGTTCATGGAACCGGTTCATCCTCTCCAGCTAGTCAGATTCAGACAAGTGTCGCAGAATAAACATGGTTCGGGTAGCGGTTAGAATCAGGTCCAACTCGGTTCAGACCGTTCGGGTCTGACCAGTTGCCACGTCAGCGGCAGTAACCATTCAGTGACGAACACATCATCACCTTCCGTGTGCCACGTCAGCAATACAACCGCTAACAGGAAGCTGGAATGTGCCATGTCAGTATGTCGTGTAGCACGACACGTCAGCAGTATGATTGACACATCAGCACTAGAATCCATTCAGCAGCACCATGTCAGCGTAATCTGCACTGTCAGCACTTCCACGTCAGCAAACGCACGCGTGCTTCTTGAAAATCTCGTTTTGTCAATAACTTCTTTGTTTTAAGTCTGAATTGAGTGATTTTTGGCTGGTTGAGAACGTATTTCAATTCCCTTCAGCCTGGATGCGAAAATTATTGTGTTCGAGAAACTTTTATATGCACTTGGAGCAGCAACATGATCGAGTTCGAGGTTCGTGTATAGCGACAAGATTGAGTTCGAGGTTCGTGTATAGTTGAGGATTGCTTAGACCCTTCAATGTTTAGCCTTGCATCACATCGCAAGCACCTAAAGCCTCACCTTGAAGTGAGCACTTAAGTATTTCTTTTACCCCAAGCATAAAATCTCTTCTTGCACGCGAGTATGAAAGACTTGCACCGATGCAAGCACAAAGTCTCTGCTCAACCAGAAGCCCAATGCCTGATATTGGTTCAAAGACTCATACTCAACACAAGTAACAGCCAGCCTGCCCGAGCAGCAAGCGCTATAGCCTTGTAACGTTGCGAGCAAAAAGCCTTACCCCAGCCGCAAGCACACTACACTCTACTCAAGACTCGACTAGCTCTCGAGCATCACAAGTCCACTACATGGCAAAAAGTCTCGCCTAGCACGTGAGCAAATTTTTTGCAGGTAATTACAGTTAGGGGCGTCTTCGTAATGTCTCTACAAACGCTTGGGGATGAGTTACGTCCATAACGATCGACGCAGAAGGAAAAACAAACTTCTTGACCCCCAACAAGTTGGAGGTTAAGAGGGGGCGATGTTTGTACCGTCTATTTTATAAACGGGAGGCCCGCAAATCAAGCCCGCGAAGGAAGATTCCAGAAGTTTCCAGAAATCTTGTTGCCCAAGTTGCTTGCATATCAAGTTTGTATAGGGTTACATAAACTATATAAATACATATATCCTAAACCCTAAGAGGTTTTGGAATCCTAGGTTAGCTAACGCGGAAAAAATTATTGTATCCTACAATCAATAAAATATTTCTCTGTTCCTCCGTGGATGTAGGCAACACTTGCCGAACCACGTTAAATCTTTGTCTTCTCTATTTACCTCTAATTCACTTTCTAATTAACCTTAATTTCACATCATCAACACTAAATCATCGTGTTCAGTGCCTAAAACTAATTTTGGGTACAAACACTTCCATTACTTCATTGATTCTCTTTCTCTAAGTTTCAATCTGCTATTTCTTTAGAACTCTTTTTTTTTTATGCATTCTCTTTGCCTTTTATTTAGCTTTTTTGTAGTTTAAATCCAACAAATCTGGTTCCTCTTCTTTTCAGGAGTTTTGTAGGGGGCTGATTCTTTTTCGATTTCTTTTACCTCCTGGATATTTAACCCAATTCCTTTAAATCTTTGCTCTACTCACTTTAGTTAGACTCAATTTGCTATTGATTCTTCTTTTCTACCCTAATTTAAAACCATCTGTTAGTCTAGAGTTTTTTTTTTTAGTTAGTTCTGTAACTCGACTTATCATTTGTTTAAATTTTATCTCAGTTTCCCCTATACAGTTTTTTACCCTCCCTTATCAATATGAACTACTCAATTATCATCATTCTTTTAATTTCCTTGTTTTGCAGGGAAATTATGTTGGGAGCTTTTGCTCAATGGAGATCGATTCAAGTCAGTTGCTCAAATCAGAGAAAGAACATTAACAGTCGATTCGTTCAATTCAACTCCAGTGACGTATTGGCAATTTCCTCAAGTAAGGGATCTCTTACCACACTACAAGACAATGATACTAAGACAAATATTCCTTCTAGTATAAAACTAAAAATAATATGTGTCAGTTGGGATATTGAGGTGGAAAAAAGTGGTAGCAAATTAGAAGAAATAATCAATTATGTCTGAAAAAGAGGACCAGATGTCAGTAAAAAAGCTTTCAGTCAAATATTTGGATGTATCAGAAATTCTTCACAAGTGGCAAAATATAGCAGACACCACATTTATAGAATAAGATGCAAACATACAAAACTTGCTTATCTGGAGGAGGAAGTCAACTCAATTAGAAACTTGGCAGTTTTTTCCTTAAATAATCTACAAGTGTCAAAACTCAAAAGTGGATTATCACTCTATTTACATGCAATGGTGGAAGATATAAATTATGCAACTATATTTCTTATAAAGTACCACACTCTCAGTTGAAACATTACTCTGTCAGAACAAAAAACTTCAACTTTCTTTCAACAAGCCTCAAACCCTTACCTTCAATCATCTTCAAAATACAATGTCTGGTATCCCAACAAACGACTATATTGCTCATCTTACAAATGCTTTGAATGATGAAAATTTAACTCGATCTATCAAAAAGCATGTTGAATTTCTAAGGTTAGCAACAGTAATGATTCAGAAAGGAAAATTCTCAAGAGTAATAGTAAAGCTGTTCAAGGAGATAAAAGGAGCTGATAATCCTAGAGGGCTTAGAGTTGATGAGATGGCTTTTTCCCTGAATAGAGATTGGTTTACTATGGGGAGGCTTATCATCAGAAAAACATTTGATCCACATATTTTCATTATTCGATTTACTCAAGCGAGGGACTTTGCTTCTTCTATTTTCTCAAATCCAAACAGAGTTCATGGTAAATTTCTAAGCATGCGTCTATATAATGGTGATGAAAATATTCATGATATTGATTTCAATGGTAACGATGTATGTATTGGATTTACACTAAGAAGTGATCTAGTAGAGAAAGGATATGTAGAAAGAAAAGTTGCAGAAAAGGTGAGATATGTTCAATATTTATCAGGTCCTCTAAGTAAGAAAGGTGATTACACAGCGCATGTCTTAGTTAACTTGTCAAAATCTTTCGTCCATCAGATCAAGATAATCATGTTGAATGGAAGAGACAAATAAACTATAAAACTGAGAATCTTCTATGTTTGTATTCCTCACAGTACTTGTAAAGATTGCTGGTATGTTGATCACATTGGAAGTAAATGTGAAGCTAGAATTATGGAGTATAGAAGACACTTCCCAAGGATCTTCATCAACGAAGAAGAAGAAGAAACGATAGTTCAGCCAAAAAGAAAAGACAATAATATGGAGTCTTTGGTCGAAGCAGCAACAACTTTAAGGATCTATGAATGTCAGTTAGACAGAGATGAGCACATGGCTAGGGTAATCAAAAGGAGGAGAGTATCTGTGGAGGAAGAAAGTACTGAAGAGATGAATGCTGACAAAGAAAAGAATAAAGAAGAAGAAAATAATATCAGTAAGGAAAGGAGAATCATAACTGCAGAGGAGTTGAGGAAAGCTATAAAAGGAAAGTCACATGTTATTGATAGTTCTTATAATGAAGAAGAAACTGAAAAGAAGCAAACTTATCTCAACAAAACAAAACAAATGGAGATGACTAAGGAAAAAAAACAAAAGAGGAAACAAGAGGAATGGCTCAGACTATTAGGTCAATACTCAAGTATATCAAGAAACAAAAGCATTGTTATTGATGAGGAAAGAGAGCAACTGAACCAGAACATATTGAATGATTGGTACATGATTGAGCAAAACAAAGAATGTATCCCAGTCGAAGTAGCTGATTTTTTTTCTAAATGATGATTATGAAATGGAGAAGGGGAGAAAGAGAAATGATTTAATAAGAATGTTTATAAATACTGTTATGAATAATGAAGAGAATTATGAATTGGGTTGTATGGGAGAAACAAACCCACTGGAATAGAGCTTGGTTCAACTTGAGGAAAATGAAAATACACAAAGAGCAACTACTAAGGAGGTCTTCAATGAGAAAGGGAATTTTTCACAATTTTCAGAGGAGCACTTGGAGGTATGGACAAACAAACACTTTTATTTAAATCCTGAAATATTTGAGCATTTAATTTTTGAAAACAACCAATTCATGATACTTTCCTCTGCCTGTATACTATTATGTTATCTTCATATCATGTTAAGTTTTACCAATGTTGAACATAATTATTTCAAACAATATCTTATATCAAGTATTAGGTATATAGTCTTGTTTCTTGACATTATCATCTGTAGCATAACTCCATTTAATTTCAAGAATGCTTGTTTTCATGTTGTGATGGAAGAAAATAATATTGGGAATGACTTTAAAATTTTATCTTGGAATTTGCAAGGAATTAGATCAAAACTAAAGCAAGATCACCTTAAGCATCTGAGTACAACCCATAATTTAGACATGATCTTTTTATCTAAAACAAAAGTCCAAAATAATATGGTAGAAAAGGTGTTACATAAACTTCAGGCTAAAGACTGGTTCATTTAACCATCAATTGGTAGATCTGGAGGCTTTGCCATTGTTTAGTTCCAGGGAGTATCAGCTAACCTTATCTCTTTTAAGGATAATGTCTTTAATTTCCATGTCATTAAAGATAACATGAATTGTAATATTTCCTTTATATATGGTGCTTTGAATAGTAATTTGAGGACTAACCAATGGGAATTTATTAGTAATTTTAGTGACCAACAAATACCCTGGGCTATAATAGGTGGGATGAACTTTATTCTTCATAAGGATGAAAAGGAAGGAGGAAATGAAACATCTACAAGTAGTTTATCTTATGTTTATAGTTGTATACAATACTTAGGCTTGGTTGATTTAAACTTTACTAGATTGCCATTTACTTGGACTAACAAGAGAACAGGAGACCAACACATACATGAAAGAATAAATCGTGCTATAGTTAATCATAAATGGCTTGAATGGCTTCCAAAATCAAGTACTAAACATTTAACTAGAATTGCTTCAGATCATGCTCCAATCATGCTAGAAACTAGGCATAATAGTGAAAGGAAATAGACCTTATAGGTACATGAGATGTTGGATAGAACATAAAACTTATAATGACACTATAATAAAATCTATAGAGGAAGGTAGGAACAGAAATAGTAGTATAAATGGATTAATTAAGAAAATGGAATATGATCTTAGACTTTGGAATAAATTTGAATTTGGAAATATATTTAGAAACATATCAAATTTAATCATTGAAATTGACACTGAAAATAGTAAACCATATAATGTAGACACAAAAAATAGAATATAATATCTACAAAATGAACTTAGTTGTTGGTATAAAATAGAAAAAATATATTGGAGACAACATGTTAAGGACAAATGGATAAAAAAAATGATCATAACACAAAAAAAATTCATCAGAATGCTTCAGAAAGAAAGAGAATTAACATTATGTATACTATTTGAGATGGTAGCGGATTGTGGATGGAAGGACAAAAAGAAGTAACTGACATAATAACTAAACACTTTAAAGAAATAACCCAAACTAACAACAGTAGTATTGACCCTGTTTTTAACAGCATTATAGATAATAAAATTAGTCAAGAGGAAATTCTTAAGCTGTGTTCTATTCCAGATAGAGAAGAAATTAGAGAGGCCTTATTTTCTATGAACTCTTGGGGAGCACCTGGACCTGATGGTTTTCCCCCGGGCTTTAACCAGCATCATTGGAATAACTTAAGTGATGAGATTGTAGACTGGGTATAAAACGTCTTTATGAACAAAACCTTAGAACAAAAGGTACTTTCATTACCTTAATACCTAAGAACAAAACCCCTAAGACTCCTAATGATTGTAGACCTATTAGTCTTAGCAACGCTCTCTACAAAATAGTTGTTAAAATAATATCTAATAGAATGAAACCTTTACTAGATAATTTAATTTCGGAAAATCAGTCTGCTTTCATACCAAAAAGACAAATAACTGATAATATTATAGTAAAAGAAAAAATGGTCATATGGCTCTTAAATTAGATTTGTCTAAGGCTTTTGATAGATTAGAATGGTATTTTATTATTAAGATGTTAGAACTATTAGGTTTTTCTGTTGATTTCTACAACTTAATATATGCTTGTATTTCTTCTGCATCTTATGTTATTCTTGTGAATGGAATTCCTGGAGAAACTTATTATCCTACTAGAGGAATTAGGCAGGGGGATCCTTTATCCCCTACGATCTTCATTATTTGCATGAAAGCTTTATCTAAATTGTTATTGCATGCTGAAAAACTAGGAGATATTTCTGGTGTTAAAGTTACTAAGAATAGTCCATCTATTTCACATCTATTTTTTGCTGATGAATCCTTTCTCTTTACTTCAGCAACAATAGTGCAAGTTAAGGAATCTTCTTAAATACTTAAAAAAAATTAGTGAATCCTCAGGACAGCTTATTAACTACCAAAAATTGGGTATATACTTTAGCAAAAAAGTTGAGAATAAACACTGTAAATTACTAGCTAGAATTCTTAAAGTAAGTAGAATCACTAAAACTGATACTTATCTAGGTACCCCCATTGTTTTTCAATAGAACCAAAACATTTAACTATCAAAACATGTTAGATAAATTTTATAACAGAGTCCAAGGATGGAAAGCCAAACTTCTTTCACAAACAGGGAGAACCTTAATTAGTTCAGTTACTAGTGTTATGCCAATATATCAAATGATGTGCTTCGCCTTACCAAATAAGACTTTAGATAGGCTTAATGCACTGCAGCGGGACTTCTGGTGGGAAAAAAAAGAGAAAAACAAAGGAATTTATATAAAAGCTTGGGATTCAATTTGTATTAGTAAAGAATATGGAGGACTGGGTCTTAAAAACCCTCATAAGTTTAATCTAGCTCTGTTAACTAGGCTAGCTTGGAGATTACTAGAAAATCCAAACAAACTTTGGAGTATTATCCTAAAATGTAAGTACTTTCCTAAAACTGACCCCTTAAACTATAAAAAGAAGGCAATTAGATCTTAGGTTTGGACAAGTATTTGCAAAAGCTTAGAAGTTATTAAGGAGAATCATAGTTGGGAAATAGGTAATGGTGGAAATATCAAACTATGGAATGATAGATGGCTACCAAATGGAGGACTACCCGACCCTAGAGGAAAAAATATTAATTCACAATTCAATAGAGTTGCTGACATCATAGATAACAATGGTTCTTGGAATATTAATCTTATTGAACATCTGTTTGATAATAATACAATAAAAGAAATAAAATCCATAGAGCCATTTTCTAGCACCGATGGTAAAGATAATATAAAATGGTTAGGAACCCAAAATGGCCGTATCTCTGTAAAATCAGCTTACAACTATATTGCCAATAAAAACAACAATCAGGAAAAAGTTAATTGGAAATCAATCTGGTATCTTAATGTTATGCCCAGAGTTAAAATTTTCCTTTGGAAAACTCTCAGTGATTGTCTGCCAGTTAGCGAAATTCTAGGTAGACATATTCCTATTGATACTACATGTCCTCTATGTGAAATTTCTACAACTGAAAGTATAGACCACTTGTTCACGAAATGCATTTTTTCTGAAGCTATTTGGAGAGGCTTATCTCTCACTACAGTTTTTTATAAAGCGTCTAACATGAGTTATAAAGATTGGTGTGTTCAATGGCTAGGAGATAAGGAAAATAGAGATCTCTTTGCATTTGTTCTTTGGCATGTCTAGAAATATAGATGTAGAGTTGTGTTTGATAAAATTAAACCATGCCCTGAGAAATTGATAACTTTAATTAAAAAAGATATGATTGACCATGTTAACTGTAAAAATTCTTGTGAAATCAAGAAGAAGGAAAAAACAAAGTGCAATTTGTACCACCCAAACTGCAAAATGGAGATGAAAGAAAACAAGAGTAGCTGCAACTACATCTTATTTGATGCTGTTTACCAAAAGGAATCAGGAAATTTTGCTTATGGTATTATTTTTATGGACAATAATGGGGATATTTGTGATTTTGCAGGTGGATCAGGCAGATGTTGCAGTTCCATTGAAGCTGAGGCAAGAGTCTGTAGAGAAGCTACCAGATGGGCAAGAGGAAAGGGTCTAGATAACTTATTATTTCTCAATAATAATCAAAGCATCATCAACAACATGAAAAACAAGTTTTTTGCTTTAGACTGGAGAAGTAAAGCTTACATATTGAAAGCTTGGGAAGACAGGGAAATTTTTGCTAATGCTTCCTACTACTATATAAATAGAAACTGTAATTTTCTTGCTGATAAACTAGCTAAATACTTGCAAAAGTATAAGGGTATTGTAATAGACTCGAAAAACATGGATGATCAGAGTAGAGCTACATGGGTAGCAAAACTCAGTGATTCCAACAATGTTCTTTTACTTTGCTTAGTTTAATAAATTTTCTTTTATCAAAAAAAAAAAAAAAAAATTCAAAACAAATATGATACTTTTGCTTTTCCATTTTTGCATATAGATAGGTAAAGTTGAAAAGATAAATATATCAGTTTTTATGAGGAAGTGTTAAGTTGTAAAAATACTAATTCATAAAGTGTTAAGGCAGGAATGATTTTAGCATTTTAGGAGACCCAAGTGTGTTTTAACCCCATTAATGTTGTGTTTGATTGTAATGTGAACAAACGTCCATTTTATTCAGACTAAGTGTTTTTAAGGTGTTTCGTAGACTGACACAGTTACATATTCATGCACCTCATTTGTTGGTTTCATGGAGGTTTTCCAATTGTTTCCAATAATTATACTAGGGAAGGGAATAAATTTTTTTATTGAGGCGTTTGTTTTAAATTGGTTTCATAGAGGGGTATAAGGTACTAGCCATTTTAAGACAAGGTGAGCTTTTACGATGCATAGAATGTGTATTTGAATTCAACAATAACGGATTAACCGCTCATCATCTCGAAATGAAATTTTATCTTTCAGTCGTCCTGCTATAAGTTCTTCTTGAATATTAGAGTCTCATAACTCATAAGGTTTTGCTAATCTTATAGTAGTAGTTTTGGTTTTTCGGTTCACACAGTACTACCTGGCCATATCACTCAGTTGAGCACATTGTATTTATATGACACTGTAAGTCACTAAACCGCTACCAGTCGTGTATATATATAGTTCTTTTTAAATGAGACCTACATTGCAAGACTATTGATAAAAACCTCGTATCTCCTTGCGCTTACATTCTTTTTAATGGGTTTTTTAGACCAAATTGTTGCAGTGTGTATTTCCTTAAGAATAACTGCATGCTAACACTAGTCTTCAAAATAATGTATAATCTCAAGACTAAAACTGCTACCTCAAAAGTCTAGTCTAAGTATTCTTTTAAAATGTTGACAAACCAAAAAGCATATAAATGCTACAAACTTCACTTTTTCTCCCATTCTCCGAGCTAATTCTCACTCTCTCCAAGCTAATTCTCCCTTTCTCTCTACTCAAGGTGTTGTTGGTGGTCGGTTCTCAGAAATGGCAGCCGCAATCGTAACTACCATAACCATGAAACAAATTGCAGCATGGGGGTACATTTTGCGGACCAGATAAACACTGTCAGCGGCTGTAAATGCGGAAAATACCCCTTGGGTAAAGCCAGAGTAATCCTCATTCTAGGTAGACGCCATCTGTGCTACTAAAGCCACAAAGATACTAGCAATAAAGCATATTCCTATGCACATGCCAAACATCAGATTTTGCCATATATGCACCCATTTTGGGTATGCCAAAGTGCCAAACTTATATGTCAAATTTTTATCACTAGTTGGATGATGATGATGAGTTCGATGTAGTAGTTCCTCTAGATGATCGATGTATCAATTTAAGTTTTAATTTGAAGTATCGCATTTTATTTTGATACGTCGTTGTTGTATTCTACTTAATATTAGTTTGAAATGAAAAGTTGATTAATTTGAAATGTTGATGTAGTCTACTTAAATAAGTTTCACTCATTAACTTAAAATAAAGGGATAAGATCCAATGACATGGTTATATTGACATAATCATGACATGGTTTCGCCATTTTTTCTACAAAACCCAAGCGACAATGTATTTGAAGCTAATTTTTTGGTGACATGTTTATCTTATATAGCTCTACATTCCTACCAAAAATGAGAGCATTCCGAGACGTATAAGACTACCATCTACCATTTTTAATATCAACCGTTGAAGATTAACGTTTGAAATTAAATTTTATGGATGGTGAAGTTTCGTATATCGGAATACTCTCATTTTTGGCATGAATGTAGAGCTATATAAGTAGAACATGTCACCATAAAATTAGTTTCAAACTCGTTGTCGCTTATGGTTTTGTAGAAAAAATGGCCAAACCATGTCATGATTATGTCAATATAACCATGTCATTGGATCTTATCCCTTTATTTTAAGTTAATGAGCGAAACTTATTTAAGTAGACTGCAACAACATTTCAAATTAATCAACTTTTCATTTCAAACTAATATTAAGTAGAATGCAACAACGACGTATCAAATTAAAATGCATTATTTTAAAGTGATTTATATATTAATCAACTTTGGGTTAAAGTTTGTTGTTTAAAGTGATTTATATATTATTAACATGTGTTTTTTTATTTATTTTCTGTGTAGGGACACAAAAAATACCGGTTCTTTTTTGTGATTGCTAATGCGATTTTCGCCGGCACCGTTTGTCTATACCTAGGCTGGAAATTTCAAGGAGACAAGGTTTTAGAGGATAGACCACCATTTGGAAAACCCTTGGCTGATCAGTTCAAACATTTTACTCATAAGGTTGGAAATTTGTGGATGAAAGGACTGAACAAAATCTGTGGCAGTGATAAGCCGAAGAATTTTCATATTCATAATATAGAGATCATTTTTATAGTTGTTTTTACGTTCATTGGCTGATCAGTTCAAAAATTTTACTCCAACAACATACTACTACATTAGTTGAACATGTTTTCGTACTAGTCTACCAGCTAGCCTCGTGAGGAACCAACCAAACTAAGCTCCAACAATGCTGCTATTAAATCCATACAAAGATGTCTGGTTCCATCCCCAAATTAAAAGAAACTAGTTAATATTCTCTGGCTATTTTCTTCAACATTTTCAAGAAGGGTGTCAACTTACTATACGAAGTACCAAATTTTATATAAGATAATGTTTATTAACTCCCTTGATTATTTTGTTTGCGCTAGACACGAGATCAACAACATATATACCATCCATATTGATTCGTGATGTAAAATAACATGTTTTGATGTTTGATACACTGTTTATCTATATTGTCCGTAATTGTATAGGGATGGAAATGCAGGTTTTTTGGGATCATATCTAGCTGGATAATTGCTACCACATATTATGTGTTTCTTTTGTGGAGATACAGTGACAAGAAGGTTTTTACCGACGGACCATCATACAGTGCAGATTGTTGTAAATTGGGTTGAGGATGAAAAACACATGGAGTACCATTGACTTCAATGATCTTTCGATTCTTTTAGAAAATAAATCGATCCTTTTTGAATAAATTCAAAAGTATAACAGGTCAACGAATTGTACCTTCAAGATTCAATGAAGCCCTAACACCATAATCAAATTCAAGGATTACTTTGTGTGGTATTAGATGGTGATCGTGAGTGCAAAAAATTAAATGGTGGCCGCATCATAGAGCAAGGGTGGTCACGTAGAATTAAGTTACTACACAGAAGCACAGAATAGCACCGTAGCACAACATCACTCCTGTTTCACTTTACCCCCATCATGAAAAAAAAACATGAGCAGCTAAAGATGAAGTAGCTGGGTAAGCGAGATGTATTATTTGTCAGACATGTCAGGCACATGGTGTGACCATTCACTCAACATTAAATGCAATAAGAAAAAGATAGACAGATGTACCAAATGAGCGGGACAAGGCATGATATCCCATAGGCCATCATGCAAATGGGTCTCTGAAAGAAAGAAAAGAGGTCGAAATCATCTTGTCTAAATCATAGAGAGAAATAGAGAGAAAACATCTAAGTGTTCTTAAATCCTTGTAACATCTTTTGATCTTTCAGACTGTAATCTCCACATAATATTAATAAGATCACCAACTCCATACCCCGAGGCATTAACTTAACCACGTTAATCAGTTGTGCTAAGTGTTGATTGTTTACTTTATGATTAGTTACTCTACTTAATAGGTACACTCAAAGATGCTTTTAATGTCATACTGGATGTAGATGCCTCTATCATATTTTGGCTCTCCAATGTGGGATCTTTAGATTTGATTCTTGTTTCTACCATCCTATGTTATTGGGAGGTTATAATTTCTCAGTATTCAAATGATGGTTGTAAACCTTTTCTTAGAGTAGGTTTCGCCCGTTTAACAGCCTGCTTCATCTATTTTCATTCCACTCGTATTTTTTTTAATGAATTTTACTTTTCAAATCTAAAGATTCCTAAATACCACTTCGAAATAGACAACATTGTTGTTGGGGGTACTAAATTACTGGGAGACCAAAATTCATATAAACCGAAATGGAAAACATCTTGTCTTATTTTGGTTTTGGTATTAACAACAATCAAAATTGATCACTTTTTCTTTTTATTCAGATAACCTTCCTTGTGGTCAACTCATAACCTCCTCAATCAATAATGTGTGCCGCGATAGGCGGTCTGATGTGGCATATTCGTTGGTTCCTTTACACACTCTTCGCTCAACATTCCGGGTCCCTTTCCAGAAAACATATAACATCTAAAATAAAATCTCACAAGCTAAGAAATTAAAAACCCTAAATTTTCCCTCATACACAACAAGACAACAAGAGACGTAAAGAAAGAAAATGTACAACATTCCAGAAGAACTCTAACTTTAAATCCCCATAAGGGTACCAATGATTTCCAGATTCTCATGTAAATGTGTAAGCAAGGACCGATTACATTTAATTTCCAGTCCCTTGTTTGTTAAAATGGATTTTCATTTTAATATCCAAAAGAATAACTATAATATCATGCTTAATGATTTTGATGGGAATAATACCCAGTTTTACCAATTGTATTTCATAAGTTATGGTTCATTATCATCATATGTATGAATGAAATTTAAGATTATGTTCTAAATTAAAGTTAATTACCAATTCAAATCTTTATTTCATGATGTTACGTTGAAAGGTTTATGTAATAGTTTTCGTTGCTTAGAGTTTTACGAAAAATTTGAGTCTTTGACTTTGGAACCCATCTACAGAAACTTTCGAACCCACCGCGACAAGATCCAACAACAATACATACTGTTAGACTGGTGTGCAATGATACAAAATTGTAGATCAACGGTCAATGACTGTCCAAGAATGAAGGACAGTTATAGGTAGAATAGTTAAAAAGTCTTCAATTAGATTGAAGCAAATCGTATGCCTCTAAAAGGATGTTAGCCAGGGGAATCGTGTTGCGTAGGATCTTGCGAAATTCAAGAGACATAGAGGAGCACAACTGAAGCTGGATTGCTCGTATGGTCGATTCGGTCTCAACTACATTCCAGTGCAAAATCTGATAGTATGCTAGTGCCTGTAGAGGCTTACTACAGTGTGGTGTTCAACTTCTAGACTAGGTCCCGGGGTTTTTCTGCATATTGCAATTTTCCTCATTAACAATTTTTTTTGCGTGTGTGCTTTTACTTTTCCGCACTAAAAGTTTCGCACCCTTTTAATTGTTAGATATGTTCACAATCCTATCAGATACAAATTTGGTTGTGTACTTAGTACTCTCTCCTTTTCGATACTTATAATGGAATAAGAGTGTGTTCTAGATTTTTCATCTTTTTTATTGCAGAGCTTACACACTGTGCTGGGGAGTTGAATCATTTAATGTTAGAGATTCGTTATTGTGGGAAGAGAATTATGGAAGATCGATCAAAGTAGAACCGAAATTAAGACCAAAATTAAGGGGGTAAATTTGGCAAGGCCCGGAAATTTGGCGTGTTTTTTTAACCCTGGCCAGGCCAGACAGGTTTCATATTCAACTGCCTAAAAAACCCGTTAGGTAAAAACACTTATTTTGAGGTCCAAAGCTTTCCCAAAACCTATTCTATTAAACAGGTCTGGCAGGCCAAACACGCTACAAGTTTTTTGAAAGTTCTATAATAACTGATTTAATTTCTGTTTAGAATTTGGAAATTGAATAAACTATAAGCTAATCTTTTTTAATGTAATTAATCTTCTGAACGTAGAATATAAATAAAAATAAGAATTTTGGACAAAGATATAAAGAAAAACGTTACAATTTACCTCTTAGGATAAAACCGAAACTTATGATAATTTAAACTGGTACTAGGCCGGGTTGTTTGGACATGTAGGCTATTAAATTTTAGAAAAGTCACACAATAGGGTGGAACCATTTTTTGGGGACCAGCCTTCTTTTGGGGGGACCATTGTTTTATTTTGGGTAAGACATTAGAAGTAAATCTAGGTCACCCCTTATCTAGATATTTATATTAATACCTAAATTACCCTCCTGATTAATTTTGGGTAATGATTAGTTAGTGTAATGATTAGTGAAATGATTAAGTTAAAGATAATTAGTGAGATTAAAAAATCAGATTGGTTTTTGAGTTCACTAAGCTTGAGTATTCAAGTGATGATTTAAGTGATGATAACTCGTCTGAATCTTCATCTCCTTCCTCTCCTAGAGTATTCGTTAATCTTCACAATGATCCGGATATGAGTTATTTCTTAGATGGTTGAATTGATCCAAAATTTCAAAAAAATGTAAATTTTTTAAGTAGATTTGGGCTTGTTCGGTTACCTTATGTGAAGAACAGGTAACCGAACACATCTGAAAGTGTAGTTCGGTTATTTTTTCCAAACACGTAGGTTACCGAACTCGCTCTTAATGGAGGTTTTTAGTCGTTCGGTTAACAGACATGTTAACGAACTTTGTTTATAGAATTTACAGAGTAATGTTAGGTTTGTCCGCAATGTTTCCAAACTTTAGGGTCTAAAAGTTCGGTTGGTTCGCAACCAATATCTAACCGAACTTCGCGTTGATTAAGATTTTACCAAGTGTACAAAGTTTGGTTGTTTCGCAAACTTCATACCAACCAATATCTAACCGAACTCCACATGTA
Source organism: Papaver atlanticum (assembly GCA_023531105.1). Lineage (NCBI taxonomy): Eukaryota > Viridiplantae > Streptophyta > Magnoliopsida > Ranunculales > Papaveraceae > Papaver > Papaver atlanticum. The sequence continues at coordinate 588,239 of JAJJMB010012638.1, forward strand.
TGCAATTAGTGAAGAGTTCGGTTTGTCAAGGTTTTTTGCGAACAAACCGAACATAGTGGGACAAGTTCGGTTAAATTGAAACTCAACATAGTGGGCAAAATAGCAAAGTTCGGTTACATTGGATT